>JAMZAV010000863.1:0-239394 GCA_024449915.1 Sweltsa coloradensis | reverse complement strand
TCAAACCCAGATTATCTGGCTATGTACTCTATTTGTGCTTGAACTATTAAAATGGATCGTTAAAACTTGATTTATTTATTTGTAATGTGTTTCGAAAGTGGTTGTGTACGTCAAGAGTGTGTGTTGTGAACATGGAAGCCAGCCCGTCTGGGTCAGAAACCCAGACCATCTGACTGTGCTAATTACGCTATAGAAGATTTTCTTTCACCATTTTGGATGTGCTTTCATTTTACAGCCGCCATTACGAGTGTGCTGGTTTTGGTCAATTCCTTGTGCCATGTATTATTGTTGGCAAGTTTAGGATATTTATTAAGTTAAATAATATGCATTAAAATGTTATCAGATTTTCTTAAAAATTTTAAATGCACATTAAATATTTATTTGAAAATGCCATGATATAAATTTGAATGGGATTTAATTTGTACATTTTCGTTGGTAATCGATCCAGGTGTAGTTGGTCGAGGTCGAAAGGAATGCGATTATTTCGTTTGACAAAATTTGTTTATGTTTGAACAGGGAAAATGGTGTGAGATAGACCCTAGGCGTAAACACAACCAGATTATTTACTTTCTAAAACTAATGACAATAGTATGTTTAAAGAAAACTCACCTATAGTAAGAACTAAGAACCTACCCCTGAGAGTCCCGTGCGTTTCCTTTTTACATGGATTTGTACTATTAAAAACCCATTTCTCCCCAGCTGAAAATATAACACTTATTTCATTCTGTCATTTCGAAGATGCGACATGCGAATCATGTGTGAACAAATGTGAACAAATGAATCACATGCCACATCTTCAAAATTACAGAATGAAATAAATGTGTTACATTTCCAGCTGGGGAGAAATGGGTTTTAAATGGTACAAATTCATGTTAAAAGGAAATGCAGGGGTCTCAGGGGTAGTCTCTTACTATAGGTGAGTTTTATTTAAACATACTATTAATAATAGTCTATTATTATTAGTAGTTTTAGAAAGTGAATAATCTGGTTGTGTTTACGCCTAGGCTAGGGTATCTCACACCATTTTCCCTGTTCAAACATAAACAAATTTTGAGTAACTAAATAATTGCATCGACCTCAACCAACACCAACCACAACTGGAACTATTACCAACGAAAACATACGAATCAAATATGGTTCAAATTACAGCGGTTTTACATCAAGACTTTCATAAAATCATTTAGCGTGCAATTTTAAATTTTTATAGAAATTAGCATAGACAATTATTAGTTTTTTAAATTTTTGTTTCTTGTATTTATTTGCAACAGTACAATGTACCACAATGGCTTCTATAACCATGGACTTAGAATAGTAACTGGCGTCTATAACAATGTTCTGTTCAAATGAAAACACATTAATAAAGGCGCGTGGCATAGGATAATGAGCAAAACAGCACACTCATAATGGCGGCTACACTAGATATCAAAGATGTCAGCGCCCGTAATAGAGCGCGAATAATGGCCTATTGATGCTTGAGCTACTTAATGTGTTAAAACTTTAATTAAATAATTGTCAATGTTTTACGAAAGTTGTTGTGAATGTCTGTTGTATACTGATGTCAGCCTGTCTGGGACTCGAACCCAGATCATCTGGCTGTGCAAACTACTCTAATAATGATGTGTTAAGAGTTTATTTAATTGTTAATGTTCATCGAAGGTGGCTGTGTACGTCTGTTGTGTGTGTGTATGTTGTGTACTAGTGCCAGCCTGTCTGGGACTCGAACCCAGACCATATGACTGTGTTACCTACTTTATTGTTGATTGAATATTTAATTGTTTATGTTCATAAGGTGGTTATGTACGTCTGTTGTGTGTGTTGTGTAGGTACTAGAATGTCAGCCAGTGTGGGACTCCAACCCAGATCATCTGGCTATGCAAACTACTCTAATAATAAAGTGTTTAAAAGCTTATTTATTTAATTGTTAATGTTCAGCGAAGGTGTTGTGGTACGTCGGTTGTGTGTGTGAGTGTGTGTGATGTGTACTTGAGACAGTCAGCCTTGTCTGGGACTCGAACCCAGACCATCTTACTGTGTCAACTACTATATTGTTGCTTGAGTATTTAATTGTTTATGTTCTATGAAAGTGGTTGTCATCTGTTGCGTGGGTGTTGTGTACTTGAAAGTCAGTCTTGTCAGAGACTCGTACCCGACCTGACTGTTAACAAGTCTATTGTTGCTTGAATATTCAATTGTTAATGTTCTATGAAAGTGGTTGACTTTTATTTCTCATTTGGTTTGTCGGGAAACACTCCCGTAGGTGTAATTGTTATAATTTACTACAATTCTGAAGTTTTTTAATTTCTGAATTGTAGTAAATAATGGTTGTCGTCTGTTGTGTGGGTGTTGTGTACTTGAAAGTCAGCTTGTCTGGGACTTGAACCCACACCATCTGACTGTTAACTAAATACTATATTGTTGCTTGAATATTTAATTGTTAATATTCTATGAAAGTTGTTGTCGTCTGTTGAGTGAGTTGTGTAGTTGCGTACGTCTGTTGTGTGTGTTGTGTAGTTGCGTACGTCTGTTGTGTGTGTTGTGTAGTTGCGTACGTCTGTTGTGTGTGTTGTGTAGTTGCGTACGTCTGTTGTGTGAGTTGTGTAGTTGCGTACGTCTGTTGTGTGTGTTGTGTACTTGAATGCCAGCCTGTCCCTCAAACCCTGATCATCTGGGTATGCAAACTACGTACTCAAATAATGAAGTGTTTTAAAACAGTTTATTTATTTAATTGTTAATCTTCAACGAAGGTGGTTGTGTACGTGTTGTGTCTAGAATGTCAGCCTGTCTGGGACTTGAACCCAGATATCCTGGCTATGCAATTGACGCTTTTGTTGCTTGAGTCACTACAACGAGGTGTTAAAACTTCTGTATCTAATTACCAATGTTTTTCTTAATCCTGTGTACGTCAGTTGTGTCAATTTTTACGACTCTAATTAAAATTAATGAATTAATTGTGTTTTTATAAGGTGGTTGAGTATGTCTATTGAGTGTGCTGTGTACTAAAAATCAGCCTGTCTGGGACTAGAACCCAGATCATCTAGGTATGTATACTAATGTCGTGTTGATTGATCTACTATAATGGTGTTAAAACTATATTTATCCGTCAATGTTTTGGTCTGTTATGTGTGTTGTGTACTTGAAAGGCAGCATGTCTGGGGCTCAAACCCAAATCATGTGGCTACGCTATCTACTCTATTGTTGCTTGATCTACTATAAGGAAGTGTTTAAACTTTTTTTTATGGATACTGTTTTCAAAAGTGGTTGTAACGTCTGTTGTGTGTGTTGTGTGCTTGAAAGTCTGCCTGTCTGGGACTTGAACTCAGATCTGCTATGCTACCAATGCTACTGTAATCAAGTTTGTTAACGTCTGTTGATAACTTGAAAGTCAGCCTGTCTGAGAACGGACCAAATCTGCTGTGCTACAAATGCTCCTGTAATCAAGTGCTTCAACTTTCTCCATTCAATTGATAATGTTTTTTATTGCCCAAGTGTTTGTGAATGTCTGTTGATAACTTGAAAGTCAGCCTTTCTGAGACTTAAACCCAGATCTGCTATGCTACCAATGTGATGCTACTTGTCATGCCAATGACAATTTATGATGTGCCTCACTGCTATGAATGCTACTGAATCACCACAACAATTGTTATCACAGATATAAAATTATTTTTCGAGTATGGATTCCCCACCATCAAGTAGGGTATATCATGTATTTTTTTCTATACAGCCCACTATTACAAATAAAATAGTTCCAAGTACAGAAATTGTAAATATAAATAGGCCCTAGATATGAAATATATGGAAGGGGGTAGGGAATTGTTGATTTATTCTTTGCTCATCACTTTTAACAGGGATGCAAGTCTAATCACCGAGTTTATCACACGAGTTATATGATTGTTTTAGCTGGCGCCATGACAGTGACGTCACGTAGTCGGCCGCCATAAAAGTGTTGCGCTCTTGTCTAGCTGCTGTTTGTATTCCCATTGATATACACGAGAGCTGGTAGGCACGGGCCTTATAAATTGCCTCTGTTTATGTAATTATTAGCGCATATCGTTTTATATTATTTCAAGAGCATACATATGTTCGTGATGGCTCATTTTTCACTGCATAGCGGTTCAAAGCGTAAATTGATTGCACATGTCTGAGAAAGGCGCAATCTGTCAATACGCCCAGCTGTCAAACTCGAGGTCTAAGAAATACCATATCCACATTGAGGCCTACTTACATCCTTTTGCTTGCTTAAAAGTTGTCATAATAAACCATTGTAATGTTTTAAATCTCAAAATATCTATTTGTGTTGCAATTAAAAAATAATGCCCTTAGTTTTTAGCCCTAGCATAGGCATTTTTTTGCTAGTGAAACAAGACGTGAGAAGACCCTAGGCCAAAGGGAATAAAGCAGCTCAAACTTTTATGTGACTGTGACTAGGGGGCTAGGCTAGCACATTTGTTATTGAATGATTAAGCCTAAAATTAATCGGTACTGTAGCCGCTATAAGCCTTCCAATTGCTTTTCACCTAGCCCTCTAGGCCCTAGTTATGTGAATACTAGATCTTAATGTATTTAATGATCACACAGATTGCATAGGATTTTACCGTGCATTTAACATATTATATTTTTATTTTTATAACATTTTAAAGAACTATGGCTTATTTAAAAAAAAAGATCTTGAAATGGTTCACTGCTAGCTGAAACGTCTTGCCCTCAAACCACAGACGATGACACATTCAGTGTAGGCCCAGTAATAGATTATTAGTTAGAATACGAGTATTTAATGACATTATCTACAACTTCATTGTTGATCATTGTTAAATAGTTATAAACTCGATCAATCTTTTCATTTGGCAGCTTTATGAACGGATCGACATGCCTACTTTGTAGCTAAGATCTTTGGGATTTAAGCCCCACCCATTGCCAAAAAATGATTGAACTACGTAACATAATTCTACCTTGTAACATATTATAATGACGACGCTTTTATTTTCATCAAGAATCAACAAGTGGCTGTCCCTCCCACAATGATTTATTTCTAGGATTGTCAACTTTTCAGAAATGGAATTCAGGACATTGTAACTCGTGGGAACCTGGGGGGCGGGGGTGCTAGCAGATATTTTGGAGTATAATAAATACGATTTTGAATATCAGAATTAAAAAAATGTTGAATTTCTGTTTTTGTTTTTTTAAGTATATGATTGAGGTATAAAAATTGAAAGAAATTAATAGAGAATTGCAAAGCATCGACATACATTAAATGGAGAGTTGGGGGAATGATGACAATTTTTTGTTGCTTATCGTCTTATATGAATGCACTGTCTATTCAAGACACTGAGTGATTATAGATGAGAAGGACAATTTAAAAAAATAAGTTATTATGCAAGATTCGAACCCACGTCCTTGTAGAGCCATACAATTCACATCATAGCCCGTATCGTATATGCCACCGCGGACAGCATTGGGGGAATGCCAATTGCTTCACTATTTACGGAGCAAACACATCTCCCATATTATATAATTTATTGTTGAAAAAAGTATTTAATTAGTGAATAATAAGTTATAGTTAGTGGAAGATAAATATTTTTGACAATTCAGAACATTTTGCTGTCCTGAACGAGGTAATTCCATCATCAGGACCAAGGTCTCAAAATCAGCACGGCCTTGATGGAATCAGTACAGTTGGTAACACTATTTATTTCACAATAGCAAACGTATTTTAAAATTATATATAACCGCCTCTTATATTTTCAAAATATACAAATTACAATTTTTTTATAACCTCTTAACACATTATTAAACAAATTAATCAAAGGTGATTTATTGTAATAGACATTTCATAACAGTTTTTAATATATGCTGCACGGTGGAATACGAGTTTCTTGCGGCACTTCCGCGATGCCACAGCTAAGATGGCAGCGCCCACAAATCTCTACTAAAACAACTGTATAACGGTTCAACTGATTTGATTCAAGAGTTCGGCCCTAGTTCAAACAAGTGGTGTTAATAAACACTACAATATAATTTATAACAGTTTACTTTAGTCCAATACTGAAAGTGAACTAGATCCTCTAATACAAATTAACTTTCCGTGGTAAATATACTAGTACGAATTAAGCTGACATGTTCTATTGCACAGCGATAAACCAATTGTCTTATCTCCACTTTTTAGTACCGTATCTGTGCAACAGGGTGTTTTTTATTTAAATCAAATGTACTTTTTCCTACATTTTGAGCAACAATCTTAACTGATTTAGGCAAAGTTTTCTAAAAAAACATTTTTGAATTATATTTTCTGAAACGCCTGTGAAAGTATTAAATCCACTCACCAACTTGACAAGTTTTGAACACTGATATTGTTGATTTAAATTGAGAAAAAAAAAACTAAGAGCATTGCAACCACCCGTAGGAATTTATTGTGGGAAATTTACAATCTTGCGGGGTGAAGGACGGGGGAGGGAAAGGCGTGAACATATTTATCCCCACTTCGATAGTTCGGCATAAAAATATGGCACTAGCCGCCAGCCGCGAGAGGGGTAATGACCGTAATGCACAGATAGCCAGCTTGACATGATTTAATGATGCCCGAATCCCGACTCGCAACGACGACGAAAATTCTACCGAAGTCAACCTCATTGCTACAAACCTGCATAGATGCGAAGATGTATAAATAAATACAATGTATTTAGATCTACCCATCAGTTATTAATATTTTCAGTGGGGACTTTAATCAAAGCGACAACCAACCTGTAGGCCCCAACGCATCGACGATGTGGGATAACAACAAAGATCGATATTTAGTAGGATATAGCAATCAGTGGTTGGACAGTGCGAACACGCGAATCAACGCCCGAATAACAACGATCAACAACTCTGAATTTATTATGTGCTCGTTGCTAGGACGGCTCCAATCCCGTTACAAACTCCTAAGACAAGAACTGAGGTTAAGTCAAGTCAGAATAAAAAACTTCTGACTTCAGCGGGAATCGAACCCGACCTTGCATTGGAAGCAATAGCAACCAAAATACCAACGAGCACACAGACAACGACATATTCTAGCAAGTGTTGTTATCCTCATCCCAATGTTATTTTAATATTTTTAATAGTTGTAATGAATAACATACCAATTTGATATCATTTTAAATTTGATAATGAACACGGTAAGTAATCAAAATTTGTGTCTCCAAAAACAACAAAATGTGTAATTTCTTTTGGCTGCCTTAAGCTGGTAGGATGAAAAGCTCCACATGAATGACGTAAGAATTTGATAATAATTTCCGGACAGATAACTAAATGAAACTAAAATACAATCGTTATATATGAAAAAATATGCATGTGGTATTGTTCAATAAGTAGGGCTGCTCGGCATAATATAATAATAACTAGCATTTTTCTGCTAATCATAGCACGGCAGGTCTTACAAAGCAGTGTACCCAACAGGACAAGAGTTTGATTCACACACAAAAGCGAGATGTCCACTCAAGGTAGTTGTGTAGTGTAGTAGAGTAATAAATCAACCACGTAGGCCTTTTGTACCGAATAATACATTTTAAAAGTAAATTTGCACAAATGTTTACATATTTTAAAACAATAGTTGCAAATAAAATTTTGCCATGCTTTGCAAGGATGCATCGCAGGACAAAGTGAATTTATCTATTAAGATTGTGAAAATGTAAGGGGGTACATAAGCTTGGCATTTCTTTTAGATCTCACTGCTGTTGATTGTGTAAGGTTTGGCTGTATTTTTACAAGTTTTTTGTTATGTGTGGGATATTTTGCTTACACATAATATACTACCATTTTATTTAAATCAAGCCAGAAATTAAACATATGGAAGTGTTTCCCAATTAATGAAATTGAGAAATATACTACCATATACTGTGTCATTCATTGCACGTAAAATATTAAAAACATGGGCGTACGCCAAATTTTCCTTATTCCGTCAGGGAGGCACAAACATTGTCATATCAAGACTTTAATCTAGAGGTGCCCCCCCCCCCCCTAGATTAATGGGCATGGTTAATATAAATCCTCCCTGCGCGCATCCTCTTTCCCAACGTATGTTTTAGTTTGCCTACAACTCGTGTCTTGTGTAATTTAATTTATGATACTATTATTGATTTTCCAATGAATAATCTTAAATCTAGAGGCCAAAAGCTTAAAACAAAAAATTGCAGTCACATTAATATGAGAGTGCATTTTGTTTATACTATGAACTGTCTGTTAGTGTTATCTATACTTCACAAATGACAAATATTTGTGACTATGTTATATTCAAAAAATTGTTACTAATACAGAAACCATTTACAATCACTGAGCATGTCACAAAGTGGTAGGGTAGGGTGACCATAATTCTAAAAGTAAAAACCGGGCCACATGTGTTTTCGTTCTGTATGGACTTGCGTGAGCTACCCGGGGTCTGGGGCGAAGCCCCAGCTGCCGGAGGCTGAAAATTTTTGGAGCAAATTTTCCCCCACATAGTCTGTAGTGAGATCTGAGACAGGTCTTGTAACATTCCTTTTCTTCCCTCTACCTAAGGCCTCTCTAGCCTATAGGCACTGTGCGTTCGTACAAGCAGCGCTCGCAGCGGCCACTCTTTGCAATTCTGAAATGCACCGGCTCGCGCGCACTAGCTGTCATCATACGGCGTACCACGTTATTGAGGTTCTCTATGCTGTAATATTTGCTACAATTTGTCTAATATTGTAATGTTTATATGGACAACGGCAATGACAGTAGTAGTTGTATTGTTAGATGCATAACCTGTACAAGAATATCTCGAAATATGTAATATTATCTCAGTTTTCCGAGCCGGCCGTGGGAGCGATTGTGGAGTGATTGCAGTTTGCTTAGTCATTTAAAATTTCAATATTATTTTAGAAAGTAGCCTAGATGGGTGGGATCTTTATGACATTGTTTTCTCGTTTTCTCACAAAATAATTGATGAACTTGAATTAAATTTAGAACAAGAAATGCAGGGAACTTATATGTTTATGTGTAAGATTAATTTTTGTTAGGTATAACTTATAGGCCTACTACTTACGAGACCACACACTATGATATGATTCTTACATGAAACATTAGTATCGGCTATATCGCGTAGTAAAGTACGACGGAACCGACAGTGTCGATTCTGTCAATCCTCTGGCAAGTTTTTTCCGGAGTTTTCCTCGGTAGGGATACAATAATAATTGTCATAACTAACATCAATATATAAATAGCTAGACTCTTGAAGCACCATTGCACCCTGACATCACAGATAACAGAGTACACTGCTGACATGTTAAACACGAGAAATGTATGTGTAAAAGTACGGCGAAGAACACTGTCTTCCAAACTCTTGCCGTCGAGTTTTTTTAAACAGGTATACACGTTTCTATTGTTTTGTTTTGGCATTATTTTTCCGATGCCGGATTATTCACAATACAGAATAATATGATCTAGGTTGATTGTTTGAGATCGAACATAACTTTCAGATAGGGGATGTGTTTATTTTATGTTGAATATGAACTATATTTGAACGAATAGATAATGAATACAGTTTAATTTATCGTATTATTGTATGGCATTTATAGAACGTTAGATCATTTGTCAGTGAAGTATTAGAAAATCTACACTCACAATTAGATCGTAAATCATCAATGTACGGATAATACGGGGTGCAATGGATTTGTTTGCAAAATAATTCTTTAGATTATTTAAAAAATACAGCAAAATCCATAACTAATATTGTATTATTATTGATTCATAGCAGTTGTATTATTGTTATTACTGTCTGCCTTTCTATGAAGTATGCAAATATACTCCTCTTATTTCAATTCTATTGTATGCCGAAGTCACCGATTATAATTACCTTGCAAGGATGATTCTTAAGTCGCCGTTTGCTTTGCATATTATTATAATTATTATATTGTTGAACATTAATTACATTTAAGATGATTAAAAAATCTAGACTGAATCGCAATATTTTGATCCAGCGACCTTCTGTATTGGAAGCAGGAATACAAACATCACAGGACCATTGAGCTACACAAATTATATGCTGCAATGCGTGAAATATAACAATAATGGTAATTTGGTAATATCTGACACATTTAATAATTATTCTAAGGAAACACCAGTGCCCATTTCCAGAGGAGATTCTTCAAATCAAGACCATGTGCATAAAATAAATGAGTCCCCCCCACCACCTTATCCTTACTTGCATGCTGATTTTCTTAGCTGATAGTTTTTGTTTATTATTATTTCTGGAAATGCTAGTTTGAACAAAATATATTTTTGATTGAATGTATTATTATTATCTATACCTTTGCAAGGAATAAACTATTTTTCGACACCTTGGATTTCTCTATATTTCGAGTAGGCCTAGATTAAACAACGTACCAGGGCAACTATTATTTTCTTATTCAAAAGCAAAAATTATTATCGTTTCTGTTGAAATATTTTTAGGGTGAGATACCTTTTTCTGCTATCACCTCATTTCAAAGTGAGATGGTGTGTGGATATTATAATATATTATGAATGGTTAGCCTGGCTCTTTCCTCGACGATTTTAGGAATCATTCACTGCATTAACATTTTAAAATTCGCATTGAATAATCAATTTGTACGAGCCGACGATAGATGAGTTTCCCACTGACAGAGCGCCCGCGAATCTCAGGCTACATTCGACAATTGCGCGGCTTTGCCACGTGAGCGCTTCACTCGATCTCACTAGCGCGCTCAGTGGCCAAACACGGTGCCCATAGGCTAGAGTTGCGCATTATGGCCTTACAGTTGACGGGCCCTTATACCAACTAAACTTAAAGGGGCTAAAAACCCCAAAAATTATTTTTTACCACGTGATCTATAGCACAATACTACACTAAAATGACAAAGTTTAAAAAATTATATCTTGTAACTGTGATTTAACACGAATTTTTTAATTATTTTGATCCAGAAATTTGCAAAAATTGGTGTTTTGGGAAATTTCTAAAATCGGCTTTAACCTGCTTCTTTTTTGGTCCACATAGATACTAGAGCATAGTACCAATCTAAAATGCCCCTTTATAACACTGTGTCTTGAAACTGTGCCCAAATATACCCTCAAACACGCAAAAATATGCATTCCAAAATCACACCCCATCTTGGTAATCAGCATATTTTGACCGAACTACTTGCCCAAATTACAAAACTAAACATAGAAAATTTACAGAAAAGGCTGTAGAGTACGTCAATAATGGCCAATATTTTTTTGGATCAAAATCCTCCAAGGTCATGGGACATAAAGATCGTCCCCATGTTATTTCTTATGGGAGATTTTTGCCGATGGGACCTAGCTCGAAAAATGTCATGTTTGACAATTTTTTGGGAGGTCATGGTGGCCCCAATAATTTTTCTGTTAGTTGCTAAATTCATTACTTGTTAGCCTGAATGAAATATATTTTTTGAGTTTAGCGGTTAAATACCCCTTTAAAAACCGTTATTTATACCAATATAATTATCAAACTTAAATGCAAATGTTCCCGAGTACTCAACACATGACTCGCTCACTCGTCTAACAACAACTTTGGCGTTTTCCTCGTCTAGTTGGCTAAGGTGCCCTTATACCCGAAATGTGAGACCTGGGATCAATCCCCTGGTCAGGAAAGATTTTGTAATTACTGGATTGTATTTTAAAAATTATTAAACATTTTGTTTTGAAATGCATATAGCACAGGGTAGTCTATCATCTGTGACAATACTAAAAAAAATTGTTTGTAAACAAATTTCCCAACTTGTTTCAATCAAATGGTAACATCCACAGCTTTAACACTAGAGGGAGGCAGAATTTGCATCAAGCTAATCACCGACTGAAGTTGCTTGATAATGATCCGGTGAATATTGGTGTTAACTGTTAAAAGTATATTATTTGTTGCACAAGGAGTTAAGAAACATTGGAGACACAAGGTCCAGAAAGGTTAGGGTAAAGTCTTTTTTTCTAGAACATAGCTTTTATTCAATTGATGAATTTTTTTAGTCTTGCGTTGTATAGGCCTAGGCCTAATTTAACTCGATCAAGTTGCTGGATAAATATGTGGAAAATGAGCCTTTAATAGTTTTAATGTGGTGGCTACCGGAGAGTATGACTATTGCATAATTGGAACATTGCTCTATCCAGTCGTTTTAAATGTTTTGATTTTATGGTTATGTACCGTATGCAGCTGTTTTTATGTTTTATCAAGACCCATATTATGTTATCGAAATGTAAATTTGTACATGGGCTGTAGTTTAGCACCAATTTGACAACTTCATATGCTCGCATGTACTAGTGATGTGCGCATGAGTGACCAAAGTAGAAAAAAGGCTTTTCAAAATAAAATAAATAAATAAAACAGCCTGTACGAAATACGTGTAAAGCGACCGTTACACTGGGAAGTGAAATGAAAAGTGAAGAGAAAAAGTAGCTTTTTAGAAGTAGAGTTAACATGTAGCTTACGGGACTTTTCTCGTTGCTGTTACACTGGGAAGTCGAAAAGTAAAAAGTAAAAAGTTTCCGAACTAGTCGGACTTGGTCAGACTAGTGAAAAGTCCCGTAACCTACATGTTAACTCTACTTCTAAAAAGTTACTTTTTCTCTTTCACTTTTTCTTTTCACTTCCCAGTGTAATGTCCGCTTAAAGATTGCAAGGTTTACTCAATCTCTATGGAGCGGAATTTGGGGGTACCTTGAGCATACATCTTTGTCACAACATTTTCACAACCTAACAAAAAATAACAAACAAAAATATTTTTTTCAAAAACAAAACCATTGCCGTTAAAATAATTCCTACACATTCGCAGCTTATTTTTCAATTTATTATTTTTTGTGGGTTTAAATTGCAACGGATCTAGCTGATTTTGCTAGCAGTTCTCAGTTAAGTGGTACCGGATGTCTGTTTAAAATTTCAGTACAATCTGTTCAGCGATTCGTCTGATTTTTCAGTGACGTAGCATGAAGTGGTGAAGTGGGTGCTATCGGCAGGTTCAATGTCACGCGTGTTCTTAATGTAAATTGTGTAAATGGCGGGGTCCAAGGGCACGCAGTCACGTTCACGGCATCAATGCTTTTTCCAAGATGTAATTGATTGTTTTCATACAACCATGAAAATACATAAAATAACGTAGGCCTATTCGTTTTTACAGTCTACCTAAACAGTAACAACCAACAACTGATTTTCAGTGGGCCAAGCCAACCCTTAGGCACCGACACATGAACATGCGCCAACGAAAGATCGGTAATATTAGATATAGGAAAACTATGACCCGTGAGAAACGCCAGAATCAACAAGATTACATCGGATCAATTATAGAATTTATTATGTGTTATAAAATAATATATGTTTTTAATCTACATCCAGCGAGAAACATAGACCTAATAGTATTTCGTACATTACATCTAATTATGGCAACAGTTATCGAAATGTATGTCCTGTGGACATGACCAAAGACAACCGAGTCCTAGCAAACGATTTTACTTTTATTACACATATTATCATGATGAAAGAATGCTACACTATAAATAAAACAAAATTGTAAGTGGTAGTATAGAAATCTATCATAAAAATCAACAGAATGCAATATACATACTAATATGTAGGCAATCTTAATTTCCGATGCCGTCCGCGGTGGCAAATACTATTGTGATGCTGGCAAATTGCACTATAGGAGGAGGACGCGGATTTGAACCCCTAACAAGGCACTGTTATTTAATTGTCCTTTACACTCATCTATCATTAGTTACTCATTAGTCGCGAGTAGCAAACTTGAAATAATGACGTTTTATAATAATCATGAACATTAATTTCTGATAACGAATATTATATAGAATTCTTTCGGCAATGATTTGAACAGCTGTAAGCAAACCTCAAAAAGCAAATTGTGTTTATGTAATCTGATGACAAGCACATCTGGTGTCCAGATCCCGCCTACTTTCCCTCCCCTACTTTCTTCGAAGTAGAGACTATCAGATTTCGCTAGGGAGCGCCACCAAATGGAGCCAAAAGTGTGCTTTGCAAGGCGTTCGTACTTTTTGTCTTACATCTACATTTTCCCGTCCGATAAAATTAAGTTTTTTGTCCTTACTCAAAAATGTAATGTGAATCTATTACGTTGCCGATTTTTTAAATTTTGCTCCCCTTTGGTCACACGAAGTCGGTAAAATAAGAATATAGTTTTCTTTCAGAGGAAAGAAACAGAATCAGAATATATTGATTTCCCTGCCCATAGTTCGAAAAGTATGAAAGTACTGCACTTGACACGCTCAGCGTGGTGTTTAAATCAGAAAGTTGATTTAAATCAAATAAATCATGTTTTTTATTAATTTCTTAACCCTCCGTCACTTGCGTGGGGTTCTACAAACCCCAGGGTCTACATTCGACTCTGTTTCTCTGCATCGGATTGTTTTACCGACTCTAGATTCTCAGTACCTTCAAGTCACTATCTGTTAGCGAAATTTGTAACCCTCTAATCATTAGGGCTTTTAGTGTCGTTATATTACCGGTCTGAACGTGGCTGGGGTTGCTGAAACCCCGCGCGAGTGATCACGTTACAGTAACTGCATAGGGAAACTCAATGCAATTTTCGCTTAAATTTTGAAATTTTGGAATTTTGTAAAAATTCTTCTTGCAATTTACTAACTGGTTCATGTTTATTACTTAAAAGTGAAACAAAACTTAAAATTGCATTATTTTGACACCTTTTTTGAATATTTTGAAAATGTTCATTTTTTTAATCTGAAAAATACAATAAAAAAATTTACAAAAAGATCCATTGGCATTTTATTTCACTGTCCTCCCAGTGACAACCACCTACATAGTAGTTCCACAAATAATATGAGCACAGAAAGAAATACCCAAAACATCCTACTGCACTAATTACAGCCCAAAATAATTTGGGGTTTGAGACCCCACGCGAGGGATGGTGTTAAGAAATTCCGCGCGAGTGACGGAGGGTTAGTAAAAATATAAAAAAATCACACGCCTTGCTTTGCAAGCGTTGACGTGTGTGATAAATGTAAAAAACTTATTCAGTCAAATTAAAGCTGTACTCTCTGAATAATAAAAGTGGCTGGTTGCAAATCGTAAATTCTCAACAGATCAGATAACCGAATTATTGTTGCAGACGGTTATTATGGGACAAGCATTGAAGGCCTACCAGTTATTAATTTCTTTAAAAGCAATTGGGTTTGGATAGAGGGAATAACAAAATATACTTGGAGGTGTGAGGAGTTGAAGCAGAGTTCCAGGACCAAATGTTCCAAACTGTATTTCACAGAGTTGCAAAGTTGCCACGAGAAACATTAGATGCATATTGCATACCACAACTTTGAAAAATTAGCCTACTCATGTCAACAATACTAAGTCCAGTCTTTTATCTAGCTTCGATTTAGCATTAGTAAACAATTAATGCAAATTTAAATGTTGAACAAAATCTAATAGTACTCTCCCGGGGCCACCCCTTACAATGAATTTTAAGTAAACGCATGAAGGCTTGACATAGCTAAACAACGCATCTTTAATTACAAAAGTGATGTTGTCTTTATCTTCCCAGGTGTTAACTTATTACTCCCACACTAGTTATTTAAAGTTGGCTGGACTCTAAAAACCCTGTATACAATAGAAAATGTATGAATTTGTGTTGTCAATTTAACTTCATTATGGATAAGTTGCAACTATGCAGAGAGGAGACTACCAAGCTGAGTGATTGGTGATTGGTGGAGAAATTCTGAAAGTGGTGGAGACTGTAAAGTTTCAGACACTTACGAAACAAAGTAATAGCAAGTGGATAAATAAAAAAAGAGATCCAACGACAGAAGAAGAAGAAGAAGAAGAAGATAATTTCCTATAAGTTTGGCCTAGTTTGGGATAGGGGGGCAATCCAATGCATTAGAGAAATGCTGGGTGTAGAGAAGTTAGGAGACAGGATGGTGTTGAAATGGTTTGGACATATGAAATGTGTGTCAAAAGAACTAAGAATGGAAAGAAGGGGAGGCCAAGGAAGTGATGGAAGGAGACCCAGGTGCAAGAGGAGAAACCTGGCAAAATGAGGAAGATATATTATGATTGTGGAAGGATAGAAAGTGGAAAAAATTGATTGGTAAACCCAATAATTTGATTTCCATTGTTAACGTCTCTGCTTCCAGTGCAGAAGGTCCAGGGTTCAATTCCCGCTCTAGGTAGAAATTTTTTTAACTTCCTATTTGGACTTAAGTCCATCAGTTCTTGTCTTAGGAATAAGTAAACGGTGACTTTAGAACCGTCCTAGCAACGAGGCACATAATAAATTCAAAGTTGTTCTGAATCGGCCTTGTTGATTCTGGCGTTTATCCATGGGTGTTCGCACTGTCCATACCACTGATTGCTATATTTCCTATTAAAAAATATCTATCTTTGGTTGGTTATCGCTCTCTCGTCAATAGCGTTTGAGTCTACATGGTTGGCATGGTGGCTTTGGTTTAAAGGGGATATTACCCCCAAAATTTTTTTACCACATAATCTATAACATAATAGTACACTAAAATGACCGTTTAAAAAATTATATCTTGTAACTGTGATTTTACACGAATTTTTCAATTTTTTAAATCATGCAATTTGTGAAAATGGGCGTTTTGGGAAATTTCTTAGTATCAGCTTTAACTTGCTTCTTTTTTGTTCCACATAGATACTAGATCATCATACCAATCTAAAATGACCCTTTATAATATTGTGCCTTGAAACTTTGCACAAATATATACTCAAACATGCAAAAATATGGGTTCCAAAATCACACCCCTTCTTGCTTATCAACATATTTTGACCAAACCACTTTCCCAAATTACAAAACAAAATATAGAGGATTTACAGAAAAGGCTGTCGAGTACGTCAAGTCAATAATGGCCCATATTTTTTTGGATCAAAATCCTCCAAGGTCACTGGGCATAAAGATCGTACCCATGTTATTTCTTATGGGAGATTTTAGCCGATGGGACCTAGATCAAAAAATACCAAGTTCAATTTTTTTTCTGGGTCATAGTGGACCCAATTACTTTTCTGTTAATTTCTTAATTCATAACTAGTTAGCCTAAATGAATTATTTTTTTAGTTTAGTGGGTGAATACCCCTTTAATGTCCCCCACTGAAAATCAGTTATTTGACTGAGTGGGTCGACTCTAAAACACGATAAAAAAATGAAGTGAAGTAGCGAGTATCAAGCTATTATTAACAGGTAAATGTAGCTTAAAATCAACGCTACCTACTTTTATTTTGCAATAATGCAATTGCACTGTTGCAAAATCGACCGTAAGTAATTAGGCCTAACCCGTCTAATAATATGTAGGCCTACATCACAAATTCTTTTCCCACACATACTGGCCGGCCAGCTGTGACGAATAGAATCAAACGTGCACTTTGTTGGCACATGACGTTATTCTGATCTACGCATCAGTCTCTTTTGCACTCAACTCATAGGCATGTGTGCTACTCGCTGAAGGACAGACTGAAAGAAGGCCGATACAAATGCGCGAGCGCGGCTGGTAAAAACTTATTTTTGTAGCAAAAGTACACTTTTTATCTGATTTTTGTACGTAGCCTGGAAGACGGGGAAATCGTATTGGATAGGAACCTTTTAGGCAGTTCCTACAGGTTAACATATATTTTTTTAATCTGTTCTAAATTCAGATGTTTTGTGCAGGAAAACGCCTAGGGGCCTATAAAGGGAACGTTTTAGCAGGGTTAAATATGTCCTGATAGAGTGATAACCTATTTTACAACGTTATCGATAGTGACTAGTGAGTTTTTCATTTTAAATTATTCTATCTATCTCCCTCTAACATAACGAACCTGAAAACAAACTAATGACTGCTTGAAAGAAATAAGTATGTAGGCTACTGGAAATAAAATTGGCACTTTATTCTCTAAGGCATAAGTTGCAAATTGGATTACTATTGCAACAGGCCAGGACCTACACCCTAATGAACATGAACAAAATTTTACTCTAGTTTGTGGTAACAAAACACGAAAGTAGCTGTAAAGTAGCGTCACTACTATTAAAAAGTAGCTGTGCAAGTTGCAAGCTACCTTAAAAAGTAGCTAAGCTACTTTCAACGGTCAAGTAGCTGTAGATGTAGCAGTGCTACTTTGTTAAAGCAGCTTCAACAACACTGGATATTATTAATGTTTATTCTTGATTAACTTTATTTTGGAAACCAACAAAGAAACATCAAAGCTTGGATTCAGCGATATAATAATGCTTTTGAAGCGATGGTCACTAACAAAATGGTAATATTGTGCAACAAGTGGACCCACTTTACATCTAGGCTAGGCCTAGGTCTCGACGAGTATTTTTGCAGCATTAAAGATTGCAAGAAACTCAATTAACATTTATTTTGATGCATTATCTTCAGGTGCACAACAATAGTGACATCAAAGGGCAGTTTTCATGGATTCTGGGAAAACATGTTCAGTGTGTCCACTGCTCAATATTTCAAAATTAGTTACAAAAGTTACATGGAAAAGTAAAAAAAGTTACATGTTAGTTGCTTGCTCAACAGCCAGAACAGTCGCAATTTAGTTGAATTGAATGTTATTAGAATTATAGCTATGGCTAGAGATACTGGTATTTAAATTGTTGAACATGTTTTTGAAAACACTACAAAATGCAAACTTGAGCTCACTCTATCTAGGCCTAATTAGTTATTAATTAGACGAGGAAGCGCAGCAACTGTAGTCTACAATTCAAACTCAAACGGTACAAGATCTGTGTTTTTGTTTGTGAGTGAGTGAGTCTGCTGCAGAAAGACCGAACGGCTAAACAGTAAACAGATTGAGCTGAAATTTCAAACAGACATCCGGTACAAGACTTCAGCATGCAGTCAACATTATGAGCAAAATCAGTTGCGTTTTAATTTTAAATTAGAAATTGAAAATATAGTCTGAAATGTGTTGGGCCTAGATGTAATTTAAGGACAATGGTTTTGTTCTTGAAACAACATTTGTATCAAATCATTTTTAGAATTTCATACGGTGACCAAGATGTGCCGAATCTTGCACGCTGAAGGTTCCCCAACATTCCGCTGGGAGATTGAGTAAACCTTGCAATCTTTACACGTATTTTGTACTGGCTACGTTTTCCATAGGCCTAGTACTGTACGTATATGCAATTTGAAACATGTTCTATAATTTTTTAATACAATCCAGAAATTAAAAATCTATCCCGTCCGTGGTTTGAGTTCGGGTCTCCCACATTCCGGGTATAAGGGCACCTTATCCAACTAGACTAGGAAAACGCTAAAGTCGTTATACGAGTGAGCGAGTTATGTGTTGAGTAGCCGGGAACACTTGCATTTAAGTTGATTATAATAATATATTAACATAGTCCAAAGGGTTGAGTTTTGTTGGTATAAGGGCATGTCAACTGTTAAGTCATAATGCGCCACTCTAGCCCACGTCTCCAAAATTATTTTAGTAGCTTTTTGGTCATTTTAGCAATAAAGGTTGCCTTTTCAGTTGCATAGTTGAAATTAGACGCATTTTGGTTGCAATTGCAACTAGTTGCGAGTGGATACACGGCATGTTGTTTTGCGATGTCCAATAGGACAGTCTGGTCGGCCTATAGACGGTGCAAGCAATGTTGTACAGGCAGCGTTTTTATAAAATGGAACTGGACTTTTAATTGGAACCGGATCGGAAGAGAACCGGTTTCCGGGTATCCAAAGTCATCCCTACTCTTAATGCAATATTGCTATTCGAGACGATGAGTGGTAATATGAAGGACAATTACAAAACAAACATGCTACAGTCAAAAGTCATTACAACGAACGCCAGGGGATCCCGCGATTATTTCGTTAAAATGATCAGTCATTTTATTTTCGCTAAAAACAAGATCCTCGATCCTCAGAATACCAATGCAGCCACTGCGAGGCCTGTAACACGCTCGGGAGCGCGCTCGTCACTTCGCGCCTGCAGCCCGCAACCCGCATTGCATCCGCGTGATGCGGGCAGCAGGCCTTCTCTCGCTAGTCGCCACCCACCTCGAGCCACGAGGTCTGTAACACGTTGTAATGAACCAGACAGCTACCTATATAGTACCTGTCAATCATAAACCGATTTGCATGTCGAAATGTAAATTCTTTTATAATATACTTCCTGTAATCAGAAACCAATGATTTTCGATGGTAGTTTGCATATCGAACTAGCTCTATGAGTTCCATATCAAATAATAATTGTAATTTGAAGTAAGCAACAGTAATTGAAATCAGGTTGGGAGGTCCCAAGTGCGAGTCCTGAGAGCCTATATCGAGGCCAAGGTCTCTGGACAACGAAAAATAATTGGTCTGTGAAAAACCTTATGAAAGGCGAGAGCCACGCACTAGACAAATGTCTGGTTTCACACAACGGATGTCGTGTAGTTTTTGGACTAGGCGCGCCATGGAGTCGGTAAACAGCACGCATCGATGCACTACAGCTAGTTAAAAACAAGATTTTATCAGTGTTCGCCGAAGACTCACTTCGGAGTACTTACAGCCAAAAAGAGCTATACTGAATGTGGCTTTGGGAGTAATTTGACCATTGGGCGTAAGTCCCCATGTTATCGGGATAGCCGCTACGTACTCGACGAGAAGAAAGTCACTATAGGAAAAACATTTTTACTGAGAAATTTTAGGAGGAGTCGCAAGTAAACCACGTGACACTGGCCAAGCAGGGTGTTCGCGTATTTTGGAAGGGCAGTCGTAAGTTGGGCTCAGAGTAGACCTGTGTGGTCGTATCGCGGAGAGCCGTATTGGTGACTCGGAATGACGAGTTGTAGCTATCGCGGACCCGTGGGGTCGTAATCAATTGCATTGTTTTTGCAGTCGTGGTGTGGACTCGGTTACCGAGAGTCGTGTCGTTGTATAAGCCTGGGTGGCTGTATTGTTCTTTGTTTAGAATCGTGATCGGGGCTCTGTGCTGAGAGCGTTGCTTATCGCGGACCGCGTGGTCATATCAGTGTGTTGTTACATCATAGGCCTGTGTGGTCGCATCATAGTTCAGTTTACATCGGATCGTGTATTTGAGTCCTGAGAGCTACACGCGATTTTATCGATCGGAGTGATCGCTTTATTTTGCATAAGTATCAAAGTGCGTCAGTGATTATTTTTCCCCTATCGGGTGTATAAGTAAGTGGTATACATCAACCTGCGCGGGTTTAAGTCGAACAAAATCTTCGAACCAATTTGAGTTGTTTTTTAACGCGCACCTATATCTATAAACACATAATCATTGAACTATCATATTAATTCGCGACCCCATAGTGTCGCGAATCCAGAAAGTTATTGTTTGAGTGTGCCAGCACCTAAGGAGGTGACAACAAAGTTCAGTCAAATAGGACTATCATATATCGTTAAAATAGCGACTTCAATCAAGCAGCTAATTAATCTGAAGAACAATAATAATTAATCATCATCGCATTTCTACCGCGTAAGAGACTGTGAGGATAATTCTCCGCTCCGTGCATTTTTAGCGAACGTGCTGTGTTTTTCTTATGTTGAATGAAGAGGAGTCAAGCGTGTACCTGTCAATAAACATTCATTGTTATCATAAAGACTGTTGAGTTGCGACTCCATTCACAAGCTATAAGTGAATGTGCCGTGGTAATTGCCGATATCTCTGTTCTCCCAAGAACGCGAGCCACTGGCGCCGGACGAAGAGGTAAAACCGACGACATCGCAGGACTTCAACAACATCCCCCCCCCACATCGAAAGTGCAGTGCTTCGTAAAGTGTTATTTTTCTTAATTATTATGAGATGGTATGGACATGTCAGAAGAATGGGAGAAGAAAGAATTCCAAGGACAGAATTTGAAGTGGGGACAAAGTTAAAGACGAGTCGTAGACCAAGAGAGAAGTGGAAAGATCAAATAAGAAATGATTACAGGAAAGAGGTGAGAAGTGGGAAGAAGTCGAAGCAAGGAAACTGTGGGAAGACAGAAGTGGATGGCGTGAACTGGTGGGAAGAAGTGCGAGTGAACCTGAAGAGGACATGACAGGCCTGGCAAGCCGGTGTTAACAACTCATAAAATGCCCTAGAAAATTGGTGGCTATAGCCACCCCCTGACCTAACTTAAGTTGGAAACAGGAGTCAGATATATATATATTACAAACGCATCATTTGGGATTATCACGAACGCCGAACCACAGGACTAGGATGAGTACATGCCGAAGGCATTATATCATAAAATATTTAATTGGTATTCAATTCCTTTTATTTGACGTATATAATGCACGCAATCTGTATCATGTATGATGTCCTTAGTTTATACCAGTACTTGAGCTCACGATAGGTAGGGCCATTCTCTTGTTTCAATAGTGAAACCAAGTTATAACCACTACACGTATCTGTCAATGTAGTTAGTCAACCTTGATATTTCCTTGTTATCTAAAATTGTTTAATCATAAGAACGAGACACGGAGCCGTACGCAGAGAACTGCTGTGCCGACCGGTACCCAGACGTGTTACGTCATGGCAACAGTAAGTGCTTGAGTGGTTTGACAGTTTCCCCCCTTTGTTCTGACTAAATTAATTTCATTTCAATCAATTAACAATTGATTGTGGCGCCCATCTTTTTATAAAGCGAGCGTTTCCATTTTACTCTGCCGGAAAAAATAGTCACTGTTTTTTTTTTGTTTGTTTGTTTGTACGTCTCGCCATAACGTTCGAACGGACGCTCGGATCGAGTTGAAATTTTGACCATCCGCAAGCTGCGTTCCCGATTGAATGCCATTAGTTTTGTGGCAAAATCGTTCAAAAAGTTAAAAAGTTACATTAAAGTTAATCGAAAGTTTTTTTTTCAAACTCAACTGCGACAAAATCTGAGGTGGCCAAATCATTTAGAATGTCCGTCCGGTCACGAATATGTTAATTTTATTTTGATCCGATAAGTAGTGTAGATGAAAATTACATTATAACAAAAGTAACGTTACCATGGCAACGAAAAGTCGAACGAGGTTCGCACTATGCACTGCCACCTAGAAGTAATCAAAATACTATCGAGGAAGCAGTGTATTATTTGTTACCAAATAGTTCAAATAGTTTTCCCAAAGAAATGATGTCAAGGTCCTCTTGATGGCGGTGGATTTTATCCGCAAAGAAAAGGTTTACCCAAATAGGCCTACCTTGCCAATAATAAATAATATTGGAAACATGGCCCCGTGGACAGTGAACGTCGCAAATTTTAAAATTTAAAAAAATTGCAATGTGGGTCTAGCTGTAGCACGTGCTCGCTTATCAACGCGTCCAACTGAGCGTTTCCTAGTCAATAATTTTTTTTTACACCTCTCAATCTAACTTATCAAGTCTCGCTACCGATCTGACTAGGCCAAGGTAACTTTCTTTTGTTATTACTTTTTTTTATGTTTCTTCTGTTCATAAATAGGGATGTGACCTGGATGATAATTACTTTGGTTATCCAGGGAACCAGCTTTATCTATATTAGAGTAATCAATTACCACAACTTTGATCAGATTAATTTGAATTTGTTAATGTTTTGCATACGAGGGGCAACCCAACTCGGACTCGGATACCGGAAGTGAGAGACGGTAACGATTCATTACAACGTGTCCGCCTGCAGCCCGCGCTGCCCGCAACCTGCATTGCATCCGCGTGATGCAGGCAGCAGGCGTGCTCTCGCTAGGCGCGTAAGCCATTAGTGTGAGAGACAGCCGCGGGAATCAGAGGCGCGACAATCTACTCGTCGGGTCAAGAGCTCACAGCTGACCATGCACGTGCTTGGTGAATGAAATGTCAAGTTATCTGTTTTCTCGGTCGCTGTGCCCCTATCGCCCGTGCTGTACTTGTGTTTCAAGATGTAAAGTATTTTTCACATTGATATTGATCAATGCCCGTGCATGAAGATCAGATTTCCCTGCACCTCTTCATTTACTATGTGAACGATATTTTCTACGAACTCGAATCGTGCTTGCGACGAGAGCACTTGCACCGACGATTGAACTGCATCCTTGAAATCCCTAGGGAATGGTCGGGATCTCCAAGGTCGAATTCGGCTCAGCTGTTGCAACACGGCTAGCGGCGGCGTTTTATATCAGAGAATAAGACACGGCAACTTAACTCATTTAATACTTGCGCCTCAGTTTTACAAGTGTTGTATTGACAGCATCATTGATTAAAAACAATGATCTTGCAATTGACGACTTGAAATGTACCCGCCTCCTGACGTCACGAGGCAACATGGCGGAATGAGTGGGTATAAATCCTCATTTCCCAAGTTGACGCTTGCTTCACGGCGCAACACTTATCACGCTCTAACTTTGATTCTATTCAGAATTTGGACAATATTTAAATGAATAATATTCAGCAAATATATCATTCCTTGTAAAAGCGATTATTCCATTTTTTTGACACAATCGTTAGCTTGTTATAACAATGTACGCATCATATGTGAAAATTATCAATGCATAAAGTTGCTAAAGTTTTCTCAACAATTTATTTGACAAAAAACTACTGATCGGATTTCGACAAGACCTCTTTAAAAATATGCATCAGACTGTTTAAACAAGAAATAAACTAACTTTCTAGATAGAAAGTGCACTGAACGAAACTTTGCAGCATAGAGTAATATGCAAGGTATGCGTTTTTATCCAAAATACGCACTCTTGACGTGCGGATGAGCCGTGAAAAAGTGCACGCTGCATATTACTCTATGCTGTAAATTTTCGTTCAGTGCACTTTCTATCTAGAAAGTTAGTATATTTCTTGTCTAAACAGTCTGATGCATTTTTACAAAGAATTCTTGTCGAAATCCGATCAGTAGTTTTTTGTCAAATAAATTGTTGAGAAAACTTTAGTCATTGTCTCATTGATAATTTCACATGTGTGATGCGTACCCGGTACATTGTTATAACAAGCTAACGACTGTGTCAAAAAAATCGAAGTAATCGCTATAACTAAGAATGAAATATGTTTGCTAAATATTATTCATTTAAGTAAATGTCCAAATAATGAAAAGAATAAAAGTTAGAGCGTGATAAGTGATGCGCCGTTCAGCAGGCGCCAACTTGCGAAATGAGGATTTATACCCAATACTAGTCACGTGACCTATCGATCGTTTTAAGCTCCGCCCATTTCGAGTCGTCAATTATTATCGCGTAACTAAGAAAAACACGGCACTGCTGAGAGAGAATGTGTAGGTCTGAGCTAGCAGGCCGGCCGAGAGAGGAGAGCGAGAGCCGTGCCACTGGCAACACGAGTGGGAGGGGAAGGGTAACCGTCTCATAGGCGGTAGCTGCCGGCGGCCGGGGAGGGGCTGGTGAAGTGGCCGGCCGGCGAGTGAGGGGGAAGAGGGGTAATGCTTCTGTTTACTGTCCTTGCAGCTCTTGCAGGCTCGCGTAAAGGCGATAGCTCGGCGGAAAAACCAATTCCTTGACTGGGATTTCCACAAAACCCTCGATTCAAAACAAAATTTTCGTTGTAACAACATTGCATTATAGTCATGGACAAAAACATTAGTTCGTTCAAATGATCTTTCCGTTAATGTTATTTTTCGTTGTAATGACTATCCTTTAACATTAGAAACATAGGGAATCAGGCGCAGTGTTCTCCCAGGCCCGGACCGCCGGGCGGGCTGCCCGGCAATAATTCCCTACCGCCCGGAAAAAAAAGAAGAAACAAATTTGAATTTTTTTTGATTTTTTTTTTACAAACGATTTGCGAATTTAATAAATTCTAACCGTCCACTAAACGTTTAAACGTCCCATCTCTAAACTGCAGCGCAGATTGTAAATGAAATCGTGGAGACAAATCTCGCTGATATAGAACCCGACAAGGAATGCATTTAAACAAAACACATAAGTTGGCAAAATCGCTATGATCGTGAACATTCACTGCACACAAGGAGCACACACAAGTGAACAATTTTAGCAATTTTCCAATTTTATTGATGCTACCAGGACAAATTTTAAAGTAATAGAAATGAAGTCATCAAATACAACAATGTTTCAAGTTGTAGTAATTGTAAAACTACAAATCTTAGATAATAAACACTTAGAAAGAGAGACTTAGAGGGCCTATTCTATTGTACTCATTGTAGCAATAGTACTACAGTAATTCACATAGCCTACATTACAAAGAAGAAAATAGGCTTAGACTATGATTTCAGTCAAATTTGAAATGTTCATACCACTAAACCAACTAAGTCGCTACTTAAAAAGGCTTCAAAAACCTCTAAAAACTCACCAAATCGAATCTAGGATCTCAATTTTTTTCCGGGGCAAGCCCGGACCCAGTATTTTTGGCCGTACCCGGCAATGTTTTATGGAATACCCAGCTATCATTTTTTTCTGGGGAGAACACTGGGCGGGATCCAGTAATTTTTCGATACAATGATAATTTCGTAATAATGGCGTTCGTTGTAATTAGGGATGACATTGGGTACTCGGGTACCCGACTCCTGTTGGAGTAGACTCCATTTTCAAGGAGTCGAGTAAAAAAAAAAAAAAAATTTTTTTTTTTTTTTATGATTAATTGAATGAGATTGCACTTGTTGTCTCGTTAGTCGTTATCTTATCTCAAAACGTAAACATAACAAATCAGGGAGAGTTTTGGCCAGGCCAAGAGACAAGCAAGCTAGTGATACGTAGCGGGTGGAGGGGGGGGGGGGGAATGGCCGGAAAGCGTTGTGCAACCCCACTGAAAATCAGTTATATAACTGAGTGGGTAGACTCATACAATTTATTTATTATTTATTTAACTAGGCTCGTGGGCTAAAAATAACTTTTGCATAAAAAAATTCAATTTTATTTTTTTCCGGATTGGGGAGTCGACTCCTACCTGGTTCCCAAGGCTCCGGAGTAGACTCCAATATTTACTACCCGATGTCATCACTAGTTGTAATGACTTTTGACTGTATTACTTTACGCGGTATTAGAACCCACACTCCCATAGCGTCACACGCTCACCAGCACTCTAATCGTATGTGCCACCGCCGACGGCGTGAAAAACCCAAGCTGACCCTGCCAGAAACAGGAACGTTGATGGATGTTGACGTTGGAAAGCAGGATTTTGGGGATGGATAAGGAAGAAAAGTTACCAATGCAATGATCCAAGGGCCTAGCAGAAAAATCGTCCAACTAAGTGAGAAGAATGAACGCATTTAAAAAATTAAAAATATAACGTTTCCATATTCTATTAGACCCTAATAAAATCTCTGGGGCATATGCTTCCTTGTGGAATGAATCCATAGCAATCTAATTGTGGTTTCTAACTAGTAAAAGCAAAGTATAAACGGTGATGTGTAGGAATCATGTATGTCGATTGTTGAGGCATACCAAAACTTGGCAGTATGATTCTCCGAGCAATTAGAGCTTGTGGAGTGTAGATTTAAATTTAATACATATCAACTAATTATTAGGTACCACTACAGATACCTACCTATGTCAAAGAGACATCGGAGCATTCATAGCAACAAGGCACACGATAGTCTGTACAAATCTCCCCCCCCCCCCCGAACTGTCATAGTAGTCATACTAATTAAGCAGGCGGGTTTACCTCTGGTCATGGTCTAGGTTTGATGCCAATACACAAGTACCTACTACATAGCTTCAATGCACAGAATAATAAAAGTCAGAATAGAATACAAGTTTAGTCTACTGTTTCAGTTGGCAATGGAATTTTGCTGTCATACCTCGAGTAATGAAATGGTGATATAAAACCCAATTCGTTTAAAAACAATTCGCGTTTCGCGTTTCAAAATTGTCAAACATACTAAAATAAAAAATCACTGAAGAACAATAGTAGCACTTTATTTTGGTATACTTTTGGGGAAGCCGTGATACGCGCTCGTTATTTTGGAGTATATTTCCTGAAGCCGTGACGTCACGGTAACCGGACTCGGGACATATTCGGTCTGGCACCGGCATCCACAAAAACTGGACCGGCACTCACATCACTTTACATTGCACCAAAGTCATTTCGCGATTAATTGGTTTGACCAGTTTGATGTAATTCGTTCGTTATTTCGCGTATACACGAAATTCGCGAAATCGGTTTTCAAAATGTGTTTTTCATCACTAAAGATGTAATTCGTCACATATACATTTAGCAATAAAGGACTTTAAAAAATTCGCGAAATTCGTTATCACATTTCACACTCTAGTCTACCTCTTAAATTCATAGAACTCTCTTACTGGAGCTGTTATGTAGTACCTATAATGTGGTGATGCTGGCAGAGGAATAAGAGTAGACCTTTATTATTGCAAGGAATTGTTAGGAAGGGAATGAATTTGGTCTTTGGTTTTGTTAAGATTTTGACAGTAGGGGGACTAAGGACGGGGTATATTGGACATTGGTTAGACCAATTATTTGTAGGCAGCATGGGATCCAATTAGAAAAGGGTCGGTCGCACACACAAACTAACGTATTTGCAATTGGTTTCAATCCTTTTAAAGATCAAAATATGACACATTATATAACAATGCTAAACTTTTAAAATTGAATACAGCATTATTCATTGCAACTGAAACTGTAGAATAGACTGAACAATGTGCAGTACTTACCACAGGGAACAGGATTCAGGGCGGCTGGCTGCGACGAGTGTCACGAGGCAAGCTGGTCTCCGTGCGACTGGGTAGAGAAGTACGAGCTGGCGGGCGGGCGGTGCATCGTCCACTTGTCCAATCTTGTATGGAACCTGAAATTAATGATGTTGGAATCAATTGTTGTGTAAGAATGTTACAAGTGCAATGAATAAAAATATATACAGTTTGATATACTGTAGTTCATCATAGGCATTGATCTAATCGAGTACGTACAAAGTTCCTTACGAGTGGATTTACAATTCAACTGAACTAAGAGATATAATTGTATGGAAAATTATTTGAAGTAAGTAGGCTATTATGACTGTCCTGTGAAAGTTCTCAAATAAAGAATTTAATTACCTATTTGAACGTAAATAATTCACAAGTTCATGAACTTACCAAGTCCCTCTGGGAAGAGTACTGCAAGAAGATCCAGCTTCAACGTGGCTCGTGGCGATAACTTGAGTACTCTAGCACGCTAGTATGGACGCCACCTCTTCTTGCGGCTGCTTTGAGAAGGCGAGGAGATCATCAACTACCTCGATCTTCTACGCAAACAGAAACATTGGCAGAATTAATAATTGACAATTGTTAGAAAACAAGAGCTATCAAGTCTTGTAGCCTACATACTGCATTCAGGGCTTAACATTTCACGTCTTTGCAATAATGCTACTTGAGACAAGAGTGTGCAACACAATGCAATAATATCCAAATTACAAATTATACATTTAGGGCCTATATAAATAAAAAAAAAAACAAAAAAAAACATTTTAATCAGTGCTTAGTTTAGTATAAGCATATTTTGCTAGGATTGATATTTGTTGGCAGGTAGTTTCTAAATTTCTCATTACAAGTGAATATTTCTTTTCTGCTACAATACATGCAAGTTTATTCGAAAACAACACTGAAGTAGGCCTACCCTAGGCCTAATATTGTTAGGTGAAGGTTAGATGCCTGTACTGCCTTGAATTTTGTTGTGTGTTTGTTGTGCATTCAACCAATCACCGGATACATGCCAAAACATTTATCGAATTGTATGAAATTGCCCAATAAACTAAACAAGATCCGTTAAAAAGAATGTTTGCTTTAATGTATTTAATAAATAACTAGCAAAATAATTGTTGTGTATCCTCCCAAATAGTAGCTTTCATAATCCAAGTAGGGGCCTATGTATTGAACTGGGAACATCAGTATGGTATTGTACAAAGGTAGGCCTATAGCCTACACCAACATGAACAACCAAATCATTTTGAAAAAGTTATGGATGAACACTCAAAATGAAATCGATCGTAAATTTTATATTAGCGAGAGGGAAGAGTCCGGTACCCGGTACGTACTTAAAATATTAATAAATTAGCATTAAAATATTAATGTGACAAGTGTGCTTACCTATAGAACTAGCTCGTTGGGCGAAAATAAGACATGATGGTGTGGCCGCAAGGTCATGCTGGGTGACCCATTCGCCCTCACAGGCAGTGACGTGTTGAGTGGCAGGCATCCGCATGGCTGTACAGTTAACTGGAACATAAGGAAAACAACATGATTATTTACACAACTCATACATACCACGAGTACAACTAATTTGAGTTGTCTATTTTTGGAGCCTAAATTCCAGATTGTACTTTAAAATTTAACATAACAACACGAGTGGGCGCTTGACGAATGTATATTTATGGTATTTGCAAATTAGCTACTCCTAACAAAAGTAGGCCCACATAGAAGGAGAAAGCAAACAGCTGTAGGTTTAATTAATCCAAAGTGGAGTAATTTTAAAATTGCCCGTGGTCAACTCCGAGAGACCTAGGTGTCCTAGGACCTATCCGAATACTGTTCTTGGTCTCATTACTTGGTCTTATTACTTGATCCAGGTCACTTTCGTTGTCATTCTTATTACTAAAACATGGCGGCCTCGGGGGAGATGACCAAAATAAAACTTTCAAATCACGTTGAGTAGGTAACCAAATCCTAAGTTAGGCCTATTAAATGTAATTAGGCCTAATAATAAATTATAGTAGGTACTAAATAGTACAGAGTCAAATTTGGTATGGAAACGGTATGTAACACACGTCAATGACGTCCACCATGATCTACACCTGAATGTAGTGTGCACGTTACGTTCTTATTCTTACTACTTGATTTCGGCGAGTCTCAACCTTGCGTTAAGACTATTCAGTTGCTACTAGCTACGTCAGATATTATGACGCGTAACAGTGATGTAAAACGAGAACAAGACCAGGGAATGACCGCGTTTTGTCACTATTCGGTACGTCCCTAGGCCTACCACTGTAGGTCTACCTTACGTAGGGTTACCATACGTCCCGGATTTTCCGGGACAGTCCCGTTTTTCTTGTTGCTGTCCCAGGTCCCGAAAAACATTTTCGGGACGCCAAATTGTCCCGGAAATCGAAAATCCAATTCCAAATAGCAAATTTCTGCTTTCAAATATTTCGCGGCACCGACGGCGGCTAGGCCGGGATGCGGGGATGCGCAATGTAACCAATAATGTTGTCATTGAGTCGAGCTCAAGGCCAGGGCAGCGGGCGGCGACAGTACGTAGGCCTACAGTGTCAACCCACTAGTAGGCTAGTCCAGTCGTTGTCACAGTCACCGTTGTGTAGGCCTAATCAGTGAGTGTTGAGTTCGCGTTGTGACTTGTGACATTGCTTAGCTTACAGACTGTGCCAGTGGTGTGCGTGTGTGGCAAAATACAATGGCCAAACGCAAGTGTCGTTTTTCAGACAAACTGAAAAGACGAATATCCGTTCTTGTCTAGAAATACGCAAATCGAAGGAAAAGTTGATTGTTCTGTGTGCCGTGGTGTGTTCGGGATAGAGCATGGTGGACGTTCAGACATTTTAGATCATTTAAAAATTGTCCCGACACTCTCTAAGATCTCACTACAGGCGATCTTGGGGGAAAAAAAGGCCCAAAAAATTTTCGACTCCGGCGGCTGGGGCTTCGCCCCAGACCCCGGGTAGCCCACGCAAGTCCATACACAACGAAAGTAGGCCTACATGTGTCCCGGATTTTACTTTCAGAATTATGGTAACCCTAACCTTACGACTCATATCTTACAATAATAAAATATTTCTAGCCAAGGTTGAAACCTACAGAAGGAAGTCTTGCATGATCACACACAACCCTATCTGAAATCTGAATCCAAACAATTATGCGCTCGACCTTGGATAAGACACGTTCACACAACAAAATAACAAAAATGCTTCACATTCAATAGAAAGAATGTAGGCCTAGTGACGGTGGCAATACCGGTAGGCCAACTTGGGGAAGTTACTTTTTAAATGAACGAGTTCCATTTTCCCGGAACTTTTTAAGGAACTTGATCCCCCTTTTAGTGTAGAGGACCTTTTAAGTTAAAATTTTCTGGGAACTTTAGTAAGTTTCTTCTTCCTCCTTCCTTCCTCCCGGTAACAATCAAGTAGGCCAAGGCCTAGGGCCTAGTCTGCACTTAATGGTAGGTAGTATTCGTTAGCAAATAAACTTGCCGTTATGTATCATTTCATATCATATGCATCATGAATCAATTCATGACTAATGCTTGCCGTGCTCTACGACAGCCGTACGCTTGCATGTTTCACGTCAGTGACTCTGCAGTCGCATTAACCATAGGCCTAAAACACATTACAAACTAAACTAGGAAAATGCCAAAATCATTGTTGACGATTGAGCTAGTCATATTGTATTGAGTGTCGGGGAACATTTGCATTCAAGTTGATTGATACACAAGGTATAAATGATGGGGTTTGAGTTAAGTTGGTATAAGGGCGCGTCAACCGTAAGGAAGGCTAATGCGCCACTCTAGCCTATAATGGGTAGGGCCTAGGCTAGAGAGGAAAGGCCTAGGCTAGGCCTAGCTGGCCTATGCTGGTGCTGGATCCAGCCTTACGACTTTGGCGTTTTCCTAGGAAGTAGGCTAGGCCTAGGCCCTAGGCCCTATAAATTTTATGTTTGGTTCCCAAGTACAAGGTTTGGTGGCCTAGGTCCAGAGAAAAGATGTTAATAGTATATAACATGTAGGCCTAGGGCCTAGAGCCCCTGCCCTGCCGTCTACGATTTGTGGTGCGTGACTTTTAAGGTTATGTCCGACCAAGATGTTTTTGATAACCACAAAAGACGAGAGTGGCTCAGGTCCCGACGGGTCGTGGATTTTGTTATTTCCGCGTCAATTTTGGCGATCCCGACTTGCGTGTTACGCGCATGCGCGCGCACTTATAAAATTCTGTTGTAAACGGGCGTGGAAAAAACGATGTTTATGTTTATTAAAAACACCTAAAACATTCCCAAATCGCTAGTAAAATGTGAAAAAGCATTTACGTATGCAATTATGACGAAATATATTACAACAAATACTTAAAATAGGCCTAGACTAACCTACAAAACTACATGTAATGGGAGTAGGCCTAATAGGGAGGCCTAGATTAGATTGCGTCGCCGTCGGGGCCTACAGGTGTAATATCCCCCACTGAAAATCAGTTCATCTGAGTGGGTAGTCTCTAAATACAATTTTTTTTATTTATTGTACTTCTACTAGGAGTCCTGTGCCAATCTGCAAGTTCACCAACTGTTAGGCCTTGGCACATCACCAACTCTTGTCTCTTGTTTACAAGTAAAATTTACGAGTTCCTTACTCGCACGAGCCTCAATCTCTCATTTTTTAAAAGAGGATAGGCCCTAGGTCCTAATTAATTTGGTAGGTAATCTTAATGTAATAAATAGAATTTAAAAAAAAACTCGTATTTCACCGTAACGGTCTCACATAACCTTAAAATGATTGTAACTTGGGACCTTGGCCTGAGCTAGCTCTAGGCCCCTAGCACTATTCTAAAATCAAAGCTTTGTGTAGCCTATCTAATATTCATTTGGGGATATTTTAATAGGCCTACACAAAGCCTAAGCCCTAGACAGTGGCTCACATCCCGAAATTGTTCACTTTGATGGCCCACTGTAGTCGAAATGGCCGGCAGCCTTTTTCAAACCCCTAAATCCATCCCTCAACGGACCTCTGCATGTACAGGGGCATAGCGGCAAGTTTTAAAGATAGATTCGACCACGACTAGGAGCTCATAAACCAGAACAAAAATGTCTGTGATATAGCTATTCTACAACAGGTAGATTAGGCTATTGTTAAGAGCATCCATATTGTAATTTCTATAATGTAGGCCTACCGACAGTAGCCATTACGCGGATCCTTGACCGCATGCAGTCATGCACTGACCATTAGTCAAGAACATGATTGAAAATGTCTAAGAAATCTACGCTCTCCTGACCTTGTATCCTACCCCCCCCCGCACCTCTCACAAGACTCTACTGTAATTTGTCCACCACACGTTTCAAATTTAGAGACCCCAAAAGAAGTCGCCAGGTTATGCAGCAGCCGACACACTCTTACTTAACAGAGGACCTTCAATCTACGAATGTGGCAGTCGGAGCTCGGATCATCACGTCCGATGAGACTATTCTCATCCTGTCTGCTAACGAGTTACCGGTACCACCTAACTACGCCAAATCACTGGAAGATAAGATGCCCCAATTCGTGATTAACATGCCAGCTGTAGAATCATCTCTAAGCGATATTGTCCTGCCCGCACCATCTGAACTCTGAAGAGGCTTTGTCCATGGTAGAGACCACTGATCCCGCATCCAGATCATCCTGGAAAGATGATATTTTGCCCATAATATCCAAAGATGTGCTGTCCGGTTTGGAGCTCATCGCAACGGCAGTTAAGTCGTCTCTTGGCGAGACGGAGCTGGGAACGCCTGACTTACCATATGCAGCTCTGCGGTCTGATGGAGGTGAACTTCATATCAAAGAAGTAATCGGGGGGCATTCACACCACAAACACCAAAAATACCTGTGAGAACCTATACTAAACGCCCAAGTCGTTATTAGACGAGTGAGTCATGTGTTCGAGTAGGCCTACCAGGGAACATTTGTATTTAAGTTGATTGATATATAATGTATGAATGATAAGGTTTGGAGTAAGTTGGTATAAGTGCGCGTCAACTGTAAGGCTTTCGAGCCTATGATAGGCTAGGGAGCATAGAACCATTCTGGATCCAGTCTTAGGTAGGTAGGCCTACTCAACTCATGACTTGCTCACTTGTCTAACGACTTTGTTGTTTTCCTAGTCTAGTTGGCTAAGGCGCCTTGTTACCCGAAATGTTGGAGACCCGCGGGTTCAAACAACGGTCGGGATAGATTTTATTATTTCTTGAAAATTATAGAACATGTTTACACAACATACACATACAACATAGCCAGTACGAAATACGAGTAATGATTGCAAGGTATCTCAGAGCGGAATTTTAGGTAACCTTGAGCGTGCAACATTCGATACACCTTGGTCACTGCATGCAAACATGATTTGAAAAAAATGTTTTGTTCAGAAAAAAAACTTGGCGTTACATTAATTGCAATATTCTCAGCCTATTTTCAATTTATTATTTATTGTGGGGTTAAATTTCAACGGATCTTGCTCAAAATGTTAGCTGTAAACTAAATACTTGTAGGCCTACTGGATGTCTGTTGAAAATTTCAGTACAATCTGTTTAGCTGTTCGGCCGTTCTGGAGTGAAGTCACTCACTCACAGACAAAAAACAGATCTAGTGCCGTTTAGCGGACGTTACACTGGGAAGTGAAAAGAAAAAGTGAAGAGAAATAGTAGCTTTTTAGAAGTAGAGTTAACATGTAGCTTACGGGACTTTTCCCGTTGCTGTTACACTGCGAAGTCGAAAAGTAAAAAGTAAAAAGTTTCCGAAGTAGTCGGACTTGGTTCGACTAGTGAAAAGTCCCATAAGCTACATGCTAACTCAACTTCCAAAAAGTTACTTTTTATCTTTCACTTTTTCTTTTCACTTCCCAGTGTAACGTCCGTTTTTGGCTTGCGTTGTAAACTTTGTTTGCTGCGCTCCCTCGTCTAATTAACACGTGGGTCATCAAGTTCAAATTCCACAGTAGATGTTACCAAGAAATACCAAGGAAGAGATGGAAGAACACTATAGCAGGAGACTTGGAGGCAAGAGGAGAGAGCTGGAAAGATGTGGAAGAGATACAATTGTGGGAAAATAGAAAGAAGTGGAAAAATTTGGTTGCTAAACCCAATCCCAAACTGACCCCGTCAGAAGCAGGGAACGGCGATGGATAGGGTATTTGTTCACGCACTGTTTGAATAACCCTCTCATTTCCTTTTAATTTACAACCCTCACCTAGATGTTCAATAGCTACAGTACTATCACAGCAAATGCTGACGAAGACTTTTGTCAGCTAGAGAGACTGCTAGTGCAGTCCAAGTGCACTCAACTCGCCACGCGCAACGTACAATACGTGTGTGTGTACTCTCTCAAAGCTCTCGCCGTGTGTGCTCATCTCAACGCCCTCGCCTCTCTCTCTGGAGCAGGGTGTTTTTAATTTAATAAGATTTAAATCAAATCAATTAATCTATTGAATAAAAAACATTGATCTATTTTATCAAATCAATTGCATTTTTTCTTCATTTTGAGCAACAAACAAGAGTTCTAACTGATTTAGGCAAATGACATTTTTTATTTATCGGGTTGTTTCGTAGCGGCGGTAGTGATATCTTTCTGTCACAAGACACAAGACCACCGACGAATAAGTAGGTTACTGAGAAAAAAGAACATCAAGACGAGTTTCTGTACAGATAGGAAAATAAGCTCTTTCATTCGACCCGTTAAGGATTCTAATAAATTTGACAGTCGTGGAATTTACAAGGTACCATGTGAATGTGGAGATGTGTATATTGGAGAGACCGGGAGAAAAATATCAACCAGATTAAAGGAGCATGAACGACACATACGACTGGGTTTAGCAGCAAAGGCAATCCGAGATGAAGAGGAGTAAATGATTTGCAAAGACATCAACGCCTGTCTGCTGTAGCTGATCACGCTTTAGAATTGGATCATAAAATTCAATTTGATCAAACGTCAGTTTTGTTCAAGGTTGATTCAGCAGTGCCACGAGTAGTTAGGGAGGCAATAGAAATTAAAAAACATCCCAACAACTTCAACAGGGATCACTGTTTTGTCCTCAGCCATGCATGGGATCCTGTTCTAAAGTCAGTCACTAAACGAGAAACAATACAGTGTAAAGAAATTGTAGTGAAGGTCCATGTTTGTGGACGCGGAGGGTACTGTCACATCTTCCGCTTGACGGGTTTACCGTTAGGCGAAGTGGGCGTGAACTACCCTCCGCGCTCCAACCCCTGGCGCTGAGAGCCAGTCCAGTTCTAATGCTGTAGCGAGCAAGTACTAAATAAAGTGTGTGTGTGTCTGAAACCACGTGTTGTTATTTAGGTAGTCTTAGGAACTAATTATTAGAACCTGCACGTACGCTACAAAATCAACCCTATAGAGGAAGTTATCATAAATCCAGTCCAAGGGATTGTGCCGGTTCAAGAGGAAGATGTCTGGGGTGGAAGACTACGAAATAGGAAAGTTGTCTAGCAAATGATAATCTGACAGTGAATTTAGGAAGCTTATTTAGGTTAACCAATCAAAAAACTTTAATAATAACAATAGAAAAAACAATAACAAGAAACAAGAGGAATTTCACAAACTTCATATCATAATTTTCATGTCCTGAAGAAGAAACGTCTTCGAAACGTCGACAGAAAGATATCACTACCGCCGCTACGAAACAACCCGATAAATAAAAAATGTCATCAACGGGTAGCGAGACATTTAAAGATTTAGGCAAAGTTTTCCTTAAAATAGTTTTTGAATAAGGCTATATTATTTTCTGAAAAAAAAATCCGCTCACCGACTTGACGAGTTTTGAAACTGATATTGTTGATTTAAATCATTACAAATCTGATTCAAGAGGAGGCCAGCATGGTCATTTTAAGCGGTTCCTAATGTCTTAACCAATTTTAGTCGCATCTATTTGTGATTTTATATAATTGTGTAAAAATTAATTATAGGCCTAAAGACCGTGTCTTATCATATCACATTTCCAATAATTAATCATAGAAAATAAACAAAATATAAATTCAATTTTCTAGAATTTAGAATCTGTCAAATGGTCAAAAACACTCAAATAACTACACATTTTCTGATTGATTTATGATAAAAATTGAAAATGTGATAATATGATACCTAGGGGCGTAGGCCTATAGATGTCCTTCATTAGCAAGTATGCCGAGTTGTATTCTGATGTAATGATTTATGGCTGCGGGGCAAGGAACGCGCCAAACATCAAATCACGCCGGCTTCCTCTTAAATCGAAAAGTTGATTTAAATCAAATAAATCATGACTTTTGTTTTTAAATAAAAAATTTAAAAATCACACACCCTGCTCTGGAGGCAATCTACAATGTGGTTTAATTAATATTATAACAATAAACCTCTCTCGCAAGTTTTAGTGTAAGTTTAAAGTTTTAAACTAGTGCACCAACTACCGGTACACGATGACTACCGGTACACGCTGCTCTACTGCCTGCCACGTCGCAACGTTTGCCAACCAGGTAGGGCCCTTGTGATATAGCTCTGCTCCCGACATCTTCCTGGGGTCATATCTAACCTGCATTTCCTTCGATTCCCCCTCTAAAATTCCACAGTAGACGTTACCAAGGAATACCAAGGAAAAGTTGACTACCCTCTCGCTCTACTACCCAGTGCAGTTTTTTGGAACTTTATTGCCCAATGCAAGGTTGCAATCTCGCCTACGTGCCAACAATAGTGATATTTTTACTTGTAAAATGTAGGCCTACTAAAACAATAAAACACAACCCGTGTCGCAACGGGTTTAGACTGGTTTGGATCCATTATTATTACAGGGGGGTCGAACCGAACCGAAATAAAAATCATTCGAGTTCAATGCCCCGATTTTAATCTCGTAGGTCCTGGCTCCTGGATAATATAAATAAAATGATTGAATAAATAGATTCCCAGTTTTTGGGAATATGGACAAATGTAGACCCTATGTAACAGAACAGGTGATGATTCGCTACGCACTAGTGCGACCAATGGAAAACGCACTAAGCAATGAACAAACAATATAATTACTAGTTGCCCTAATTAATATAATTTACATTTTTACGGGGCCTGCAAAGTACAAAACACAAAACTGTACGCACACTATTGACCATAACTCAGTTTGTCCTCCTTTGTAAATCAGTTTTTATAACTGAATAGGATAGACGTTAAATAAATAAATAAATAAATCAAGGGGTCTAGGCCTTTGTATCTAGGGTCATTGATTAAAGAAGGCTATGCTAGGGTCTAGCCCGTCTCTGTGTTACAATCAGTGTTGTAGGCCTACTTTGTGATTTAATATCCCTTTGGTTTTACTTTACTACTAGCCTGGGCCTTATGTTTTTTCCTATTAATCAAAGGCTGCAGGTGATTTAGGCTTACACCAGCCAGCTTTTGGGATTTGAGTGGCTTAGGCTTTGTGTAGGCCTATTAAATATCCTCAAAGGAATATTACATACACAAACAAAGCTTTGATTTTAGAATAGTGCTAGGGGCCTAGAGCTAGCTCAGGCCAAGGTCCCAAGTTACAATCATTTTAAGGTTATGTGAGACCGTTACGGTGAAATACGAGTGTTTTTTTAATTCTATTTATTACATTAAGATTACCTACCAAATTAATTAGACCTAGGCCTATCCTCTTTTAAAAAATTAGAGATTGAGGCTTGTGCGAGTCAGGAACTCGTAAATTTTACTTGTAAACAAGAGACAAGAGTTGGTGATGTGCCAAGGCCTAACAGTCCTTGCAGATTGGCACAGGACTCCTAGTAGTAGTAGGCCTACAATAAATAAATAAATTCGTATTTAGAGTCTACCCACTCAGATAACTGATTTTCAGTGGGGGATATTACACCTGTAGGCCCACGGCGACGCAATCTAATCTAGGCCTCCCTATTAGGCCTACTCCCATTACATGTAGTTTTGTAGGTTAGTCTAGGCCTATTTTAAGTATTTATTGAAATATATTTCGTCATAATTGCATACGAAAAAGCTTTTTCACATTTTCTTAGCGATTTGGGAATGTTTTAGGTTTTTTTTAATAAACAAAACATCGTTTTTTCCACGCCCGTTTACAACAGAATTTTATAAGTGCGCGCGCATGCGCGTAACACGCAAGTCGGGATCGCCAAAATTGACGCGGAAAAATAACAAAATCCACGACCCCGTCGGGCCCTGAGCCACTCTCACAAAAGACTGCCCAGCTAGCCTAGCGTAGGCCTAGGCCTAGCCCAAATGTTCTTACATCAAGGAGTTTGCATAATTAGCTGTAAAAGGACGATCAAATTGTTTTAATCTACTTACCAACGAAAGAAACCAATTATTTTTATGATTTTACACCAAAGGCCTATCTTTCATCAAGACAAACTGGCCCGAGCCACCCGAATTCATAACAAGTGCGGCAATGAAGGATATTTGAGCATTTTGATTGGTGATTGCCCGACGAGTCCGAACCAATGAGGAAAAAGTGTTTGCGTTCCAGACAACAGCTACATGTCCTACTAAAGTGTTCACATTTTATCTAGCAGAATGCAGGACTCGTACATACGCTACCGCCACCTAGTACATAAATAGGTAACTTGCAAGTAATAGAAGCGCTAAAATTTAAATCCATTTTCATAATAAATTATCTTTATTTCACTTCATCTTGTAGTAGCACAGATATAGGCTTCTCCAAAGAGATAGCGTGAAATAGCATTTATAAACTAAAAACTTATTCTAGTTAAATATTACATATCTGCGTAAGAAATGTCTACAATCTAGATCTAATCATGGTCCTTAACCTAAGGTTATGAGTTAAATTTAAAATGCAATACAATAATACCCACACACGTATTGATGGAGAGTAATGAGATTCGTAATTGTCAAGGATAAAATATGCCATAAATGAAAGATAATAAATAATAAATAATGTAAATTAAGCTATAGGCCTACATTTTCTTGCACATTACAAAAGAGTTCAATAAAATGGAAATGTTCCCGAGTACTAACACATTACTTGCGCACTCGTTTAAACAACGACTTTGCCGTTTTCCTATTATATAGTTGGTTAAGGCACCTGTAGGGTACCCGAAATGTGGGATATATCCGGGTTCAAACAACGGTCGGGTTAGATTTTTTATTCTTTTTTTAATTGACGAACTGAATCTTTTAAAAGTTCCTATTCAACTTCAAGGAACTTCCCTTAAGTATGACGCTGGCATTGAGCGAGATTAGAATTAGATAGTTGAAATCTAATTAGGGTTTTATTAGAATCTATACCTATGGGTGATTTGTTCGCAGTTTTACGCATGGTGGTTTTACGCCTCCGTACATTTCCATTATTCCGGTCATAGTGTTCCATGCTGCGGGGAATAACGCATTATGGCTAGCGCGAAGATTAAATTTAAAGAGCCGTTAAAGATAAGGGGCCACGTATTTAAAAACTTAATATTCAAGTCAAAGAAGAGGAAATGTAATAACGAATCGTATTTTTAGAGAATTAGTTTCACTGATACTGTGACCGACGCGCAGATTGAGAGACATGCATGCATGAGACAACGCATAGCCAGATAGTTACCAGACACAAGTATAAGCCAGAGCGACAGTATATTTTAAAGGTCGCTTGTTTTATATTATAACCTCGCTAATTGGCTACTCGGAACAAATCACTTCGTGGACCTTGAGGAGGCTAGCTCACCTAAAACTCAATTCACACCACACACAAAATGAAAACTATTTACGTGTACGATTTGAAATTTAAATTTTGGAAATACTTTGTGTGAGAATCCGATTCAAGGATTATGCCTTATCCATTGCCGAAATCCTAGCGTTAGCTTTTCAATGTTTTACTCAGTTTTGTCTGGATATTCCTCCCAAACTACATTCTCGAGATAACAATGACTTGTAGGGGTCACAATTCCCTTTTTGTACTTTCGGATGGTATGCCCCAACTTTACAACACTACGCCAACATGGCGGACAGTACTAACCTTTTTCACTAAAATACTCCACCTACAAAAAACCCTTTAACGTTGCTAATTTAATTATAAAACACTTTCCAAGGAAAAGTACTTTCGTTTGAAATAGCGACGTTAAAGGTTGATTTTTTTCAATGAAAAAAAAAAAACAGTTTTTTAAAAGTTGGGGCATACCCTCCGAAAGAGTACCCCATTTTAGTAGGACATTCTGGCTACACGCTCGCAAGGAAAGAAAAAGTGCACACGAAAGCTTGAAACATAATTTTGAGATTAAATTAGGCCTAATATGAATCTAAGAATAACCAGGAGTTAGCAGCGATTTTAAAAATTACCCTGTCCGGCATGGAATTATTAGTTCAAATTTCAAGTGAATCATTTATCCTAGAAGATATTCTCTAAGTCTAGGACACAACAAAAATGTCGAAATATTTTAATTACCTTTGATAATAAGGTCAATAAGATAAAATAATGAATTATTAGATAGCGGGGCTTTCCTTTAGTATGGAACAGAAAACACAATGCGCTGCAATGAATGTATTGCTTGCTTATTACCTTGGAGGCTTGGAGAAGACGTGTGGCCTCGTTGAACTCTGGCAGACGACTGTACGCGCGTATGACGAGGATGTACTGACGGAAGTCAACCTACTGACGTCATGGCGACAGTGGCGACATCTATACAATACAACTCTGCGCAACAAAGCGTTATCTTCGTACACAAGAGAACTTTGTGGTAATATGTTATTGAAAATTATGTTTCAAATATTTATTTCATCAATACACGATATTTAATGTGTAAAATCACATGTCGCAATTGGTTTTGAATTGTATTTCATGGACTGGTTTATGTTGAAGACGGCTTTTGATTGGTTGAAAATGTCGTCATCTTTCGTTCCAGTTGGCATATCTCTGCACAGGGCATAGTTTTAACCTGTTTAGAACTAGGGGGCCTTGGGTTCGTGTTCCGAATATGGCAGTAAATAAAACTGCCCTCCATCCTCATGTTACCCCCACTCACCATCTTGAATAAAACTTGGGTAATAGAGACATACAAAACAGAATGAAATATAAGAGGGCATTTAAAATGAAACGATTAGCGGCGTAACTACTAGGGGGGGGGGGGGGGCGAAGGGGGCACACTGTTGAGGCAAGATTTTGTAAACTGACAATCTTCCCAATTTTATAATTAATATCAACCAAACCACGCTAAAACTAAATTACCACTTGCAATGTTAAAAAATGGGGCTGTGCGCCCCAAAACACGCACTATAGCTGGGGGGTGGGGGGCACGCCCCCAGACCCTCCATTATACCAGGATGCATACTTTTCCTGAAACAATTGTTTCATGGGCATGCAATGTTCGTCAACCCCAAAATACACGGACTAATCTTACGTTACTGAAAAAGATGATAATATATTAATGAAAAATACAAATATAAAATGTCACTTGATCACGTCTCAGGTTTAGGCAGCGTGGTTAATCGAGATTTATCATGTGTGATTCGCAGAGAGAAGAAAAATGAATACTCATGCGATTCGATTTATTGAGTTTATACTTTTTAGAGAATTAAGTACCTGAATTTGATGGGATGATTAATGAAGTGTAATCAGTAGTTACAACGAGTTTACCAACCAGACTTGCCACCCAAATATAATGAGCTACCGCAGACAGTTATTCCCATGCCGGGAATCGAAGTCAGGGCTACCAAATCAACCATTTCATTAATGAAAACTATTGAAACACTTATACACTTGTTGAATAATGCTAATGAATTATCGATTTAATAAACATATCGTCTGTGAGGCAAAAATAATGATTAAAACACGATTGAAGCACCGAAATCAGTGAGTATAATATATGAATTGAAACTAATTTTTTGTATTTTTAACGAGAATTATAATAATTTGGCTTTAGTTTATCGGACAATTAATACAATATTTGTTACATATTAAGTCTCAGGTGACAGATGACAGACAGACCTGTATTGGCCCTATGATTATAAAACTTAAAATAACGCATCAACTAATAGAAATTAATATTAAGAGAACATTATTTTGATAGAGTCGGAGCGATAGTTGCCAGTAATCTATGAAAACAAATGTGACTTGGTTTCGGAATTTATTTGTATTGTTGTGGTTGACATACTAGTTTAATATGGATTGCGAGGGCAGAGTATTTGTGTTTATTTAATAACTCTAACCTCGACGCATATAGCCCGAAGTGCATACGATGTGACTGATTCACATCTCATAGGTATGCGTGGGCTAATCGAGGTTGCCCTTGGAAGTCTCCACGATAATATGATTAGAATGTATTTCAGAAACGATTACACAGAGCAATCATGTAACTAGGCCGCTTCGCAAAGCTCGTTGGATGAGCTGATATGGCATGTCTCATGTATTCCTATGTTCGAAGTCAAAAACTTAATGGCGCAGTTTCAAAATATGTCTGTGATTGAACACATTCCGGATTGATTTCTTTAAAATTAAAAATTAGATTTTAAAAAAATGAAAGTTTCACCAAGATCAGAGCATCCGTTTGTCCATTAGCGAGCGAACAATCAGACAAACAATTGTAGTAAGAATCGAAAAAATCATTTCCTAGATTGTGCCCCAAAACGTGTCGGTTCTAAGTTCAGAGATTTTTAAGGTCCCCTTAAAAAATTCATCAACATCGGAGAAGCCATTTTGTCCTGTAGAGAGCGAAAAACAGACAAAACCACACAAAAAGATCCCCGTTCTAATTTCTCAGGGTAGTCAAATTGAATTCTTCGCTGCGCTCATCCAAAATCTATTTTTTCTCGTTTTTCATTATACCTCGCAGGTTCATGTTTTCTAACGCTAGCGTACAGAGTGCCGGGTTTTCTAAGTTCCGAGGGGTGCTGAAATTCATTGACATTTCGTTGCAAATTAGCTTTTGTAATTGTTTGATTTGGGTACATTTGTTCAGTGGCGGATCTAGCCCTGATTCATGGGGGTGGGGGAAGGGGAGGTGTTTTTTCTCAAGATTTTCATATTATAAAACGAAACTATTTAGGTACGTATGGCGAGGGAGTTTGATTTTACATAACGGGCCTGTTTGAAAGTTCTAACCGATAGTGTCCCTTTCGCCGAAGGCGAGACAATAATTATGCGAATTTGCAACTTTTGAAGCATAAAACCACGTTAAAAAAATCGAAAATGGCATAATAGGTGATGTTAATAATGGCTGCGAAATCAAATTTGGAATCTCGTAGTGATGAGGGGGCAATCGCCCCACCCCACCCCCTGTATCCGCAGCTGCTGATTTTATTGATTTAAGCCTCTTTTAAAATGGAGTGTGAACATTGACACTGAAATTGGTTTCCATAGGGAAGACCAAAAATGGAATCGCAGATAAAAATATATTTTTTAACTCCCTTTAGTGTTAAGGCATGCACAGGAAAAATATAACCACTATATTTTATGGGTGTAGATTTATTTGCAAAACAAGAAAACGATACAGGACAGCTCAAAACTTTGTAATTATATTGTACGAATTTTGATTTACATTAAACATATTTTGGGGGGGGGGGGGGGGGAAATCTGGGTTGTGCTTCAGCCCCTTGGCATCCACGGAGTCGGCGCCCCTGATGGCGTATATTTTTAAATATTTATGAACTGATTTGGTTAATAATTGATTTATAATTTGTATTGTTTAAAAATTGACAGTCCACATTTCTGCTCCATTCACACGCTAAAAATGCTAAAGATACTAAAAAAAGTCCTAATCGTATGTGCAACTGTGGACGGCAATAAGAAAGCGTAATATTTTGATAACTATTCAGTTATGAATTTAATTAATTGAATGAATCAAACACTGGTAGTATTACAAAAAAACAAAAGAGAGTAGAAAACAACACACAGGATATAAGAAATATTACGAATACTTAGTAAAATATTACTAACAATATACACAATATTGTAAGAAGAGGTTGAATGTGGTGCAGAGGGGAAAATAGCAAAATAATAATGATTGTTCACAAAGACAAGTTTGCAAAATATCAGTCACAACTCAGAACTCTGATGCTGAAACCGAAAACTTGCCACATGTTGAGAATTCAGCGGTGTTAAATAAATTCCGGACAAACCGATTTATCTTTCGGCTTTCATAACCCCCCCAGGCACGTTAAGAAGGGATATTGAACAAATCCCTCCAGCCCACTGAAACTTTGAAACATTCCTAAGCATCTGCCAAGTGTTATCAGAAGATTGAAAATAAAATAAAGTAACTAACTCACCAGCAATGACCATAATGCACTCAATGCGTTTTACATGCATGGGCCGTACCTTATACGAATCAATCAATAGTTAGTTCGTTAGTTAATTAATTAGTTCAATCAATAGTTAGTTAGTTAGTTCGTTAGTTAATTAGTTATCTGTAAATGGGATGTGGTTGGAAATTAAAATTGTTAATGAGTCATTATCCACCAGGATATTTTAAGAATGATGGTTTTTCAAATCAAGAACATTCGATCTTTTCTATGCGGTCGTAATGTTACATTAGTAGGGGTTACTTGGTGCTAGCGACGCATGACGAAAACTCTCCGGTCTAATTGCTTGTTGTTGTCATACCAAGCCGTCCTATCTTGCTACAACAATCCCCGTTTCCTCTTCGAGATTATTATCAGCAGAGTCGCATACACGTTGTAGGTAGTTTGCAGGATCTGCCAACAAACAAAAGTGTGGCGTTACACACTATACCACCCTCATTTATTGTTTTTAATATATTTTATTTGTTGTGGCTAGCCTGTAAAAGGAAGGAAAGGTGGCACAAGTTACAGTCGGTAGAAATATTCTGCGCCAAAGAAGCATTAAATGTTTTAAAATTTAATTTTAATTTCATTCATTTTAATTTTTTTTTCAAATTTTAAATATATTAATCCAAAAGATGAATATATTTAACTAGGGTAATTTTTATATCCATTATATGCCTACAGCTATGTATAAATTTTTGTGGGTTATTTATAACAAAATGTGAAAATAAACAAGTTTTATATCAATGGCAACAAAATAAACGCATGCCAATCGGACGTCGTGTTCGGTTTTTATCGTGAGTCGTGACATGCGCACAGACGGACGGGCAGACGGACAGACACGTGATGTAAATTAAAAAAAAGTTACATTGAATAATTAAAGTTCATATTATGTATTAAGTTAAGTACGACTGAAAACCTTAATTAATTTTCATGTGGATCATTGGCCAAGTGTTTAAAATATGTTATTCCTATCAGTCGTACACGAAGATGTTTGCGTAAGAAATATTGTGTTTCTTAAGACTTCTTCTATTGTGTAACACAATGTTTGCGACATTTCGGAAAATATACGTCGTTTGTAGAAGCAAGGACATGGTGAATGTTGTGTACGTAATATTGGTGTGTATAAAGCGGGTTTGGCCGGTAATACTCATACGACAGTTTTATATGACGTAACCGCCTTATCACGTGACCTGTCCTGTCACGGCCCTTGGTTGTTGAAATGTGTCATGGCACCAATGTAAACACATGTTATCGGGCTGTTTTTGTTTATGATTCTTGAAAACTGTGTTATATTCAGTTCAACTGCAAAAATCGATCAAATATGGGTTGTCATATTATATTAGTTATCACATGAAAATTGTTTTTGAGTTTTTTTTTGTATAAGGGCGCGTCAACAGTTAGGTCGTAATCGTACCACCATAATCTACAGTAGGCCATTACCGTAGTTGTTGTCTTGTGAGTGACTCCATCCTAAAGTTAAAAGTCTTGTCTATCTGCTTGTAGTATCAAATATTATGTGAAATACTTTATCTTAACGTTAAAGCTTCTTGTCTATCGTCATGTACAATTTAAATAATCATCTTACTTATTATTTTCATTTAGTTCTTGCTTTGCTTTTCTAGTAGTTAATATTATATTAGTGTAGGCCTAGATCATACTAGGCCTACTAGTATGGTATTCTCTACATACTGTAACAGGAGCAGCTGTACTCTTATAAAAATACATTAGTATTTAAGTTAGTTTGTAAAATTGCCACTGTAAGAGCGAAAGCTCATTTGGTCAATAACACATTACATTACATTACATTACTCAACCTAGTTTGGAGGTGTGGGTAGAACAGGCCTATGCTGGTCAGATCCAGCCACAGGCAAATATAAGGGCTCAGGGGTTTCTCGTCTCGTTGTCGTCTTTGTCATCGTTCGTGTCGTCGTTGTAGTCGTCTTCGTGCCAGGAGAGAAAGGGGGGGGGGCTGACGACGAGGAATTCCATAGCAGCTCGGCTCTAGTTTCGGGGAGTAAAATACTACCATACTTTTTAGCTGATGTATGGCCTTAACGTTTTTTCTTGCCTCTTACGAACCAAAGAGGAACACTTTGGTCCTAATTCTAGCCCGAGACAAGTTTGACACTTCAGTTGTAGGTCAATCGCTTCGAAAAGAGGTTTGAAACTGACAATGCATTATTTAAAATCCGTTGCTTATGTGAAATTACACTAGAACGTTTATGTTTTATCATACTTGCAACTATAGAATTTTAAAATATTTTACAGCTTTAGTCTCGGAATATTTTAAAAGACAAAACAATTTAATTATTACATACAAGTTGAACTATTTTACACCGTGACTTTTTGTTAAAAACAACAACAAATTATTATTGTCCCACAATAGGCTAATATATTTTATCCAAGGTTAATGGAAAGAAAACTTTCCCATGGAGGTGAATGTTCTTGTTGAGATAAGTTGAACCTTAGTGCTACAACTTCACAACAGAATGTTGTTTATATTATCACGAAGTACAGAAACTTTTACCGTGTAAGTTATATACCTCAAATACTTAAGGTGAGGTCGGTTCGCTCTATTTATCCGACGTGGGTTTAAATGTAAAAATACAACTACATAGTTAAGCTCAGCATTATTAATAAAAGAAGAATGAAAATAATTATAAAGAAACCAACAAATAATTTAATAAACCTTACATGTTTTACACGACGAATTTACTGTAATTGAATTTTGGCTAAAGTGTTCATCAGTCTCACACGTAATCTACTGTATCAGTCCAAGTGTTTGTAAGATAACAATTTAAATTACAAAGGGCTGTCCATTTATAGCACACAATTTTTTACCAAATTAGACCCTTACCCCCCCCCCCCCTATTGTCACAGTATGTCACAAAAAAGTGTGACCCCCCCCCCCTACCATTAAATGATGTCACATAAAATTTAACTTCAAACTTCCCACACCAAGGCCATACATAGACCATTTACTGGTGAAAGTTTATTGGAAAAAAATCAGTCACATTTAGTTAAAATATTTTACTTATACTTTTCACTAGAGCGCATGTGAAATGTAGAAAAACGTTTTACATAATTAAAAATAAGACATCATATGCAGTGCTTGTATGGATGTCACATGACGCAAACCCCCTCGTACCCCCTGTCACACATTGTTACAAGTTATTGACCCCGTTCCAAATTGTGGGGCATCATTTTATGGACGCCCCCATTTTATCATAATCTGGAAGAATGATTTCTAATATCTTGTAGTTGTTATATCAATGAGTGAGCTGGGTCCATCTACAAGTTCCTTGTCAAGCGATGCTTGAATAAATCATAATGTTGTGCAATAGGATACTGACCTTGACGAAGGTGGCCAGGGTGAGAGGCAGAAACCTGGCTATGCTGATAACAATGACCGCATTGGACTTGCAGATGACGATCCTCATCAACTTCTTGAAGTTCTCAGATGCTACCAGCCAGTCGCAGTTGAAGAGGGACTTTCTCACAAGCTCCCCCTGCAAGACAGAGACGAGTCTCAGAGACTCTCTCTCTCTCTCTCTCTCTCTCTCTCAAACTCACTCTCTAAAGGCTGGGTGGAAGATAAGGTTTCACTAGTCTTAATCCTGCCTTCAAATAAATACCTAAATCAATAATCAATCAAACTCTCTCTCAAATATCAATCTCTCTCTATCTCTCTTGAAGGGAGGCCCTATCTATAATTTTGTTTACTTTTACAACATTACTTTACTACTATATTATTTACTTTACAATATGTTATTGAAGATAAGTTATTCGAGTAGGCGGTAGGCCTGTATGCATGTAATACTTATTACATATTGTTACATACGCACTATGCGCTTACGTAATATTTAATTTCAATTAATTTGTATCTTACTGTAGGCCTATCTTTGTATTTGTTCTGACTTTCTTTCTTAATATATTCGCAGAAAACCACCGCTTATTTACTTTTGCTATATAATGCGCCCTCTCTTGGCCATGCTAGTGACTTCCTACTGTTTACTACTTGTTACTACTACTAGACTGCGCTCTGCTCTATTTTGTGTGCTGCTACCTGGCGTTGACAATAGGGAATGTTTCAGATAACAAGGCGTCGGAATTTCCACAAATAACAATGTTATATTATATAATATTAGAATTTAGAACAACACTCAAATAACGAATAAGTTTCAACAACGTATAGAGAATGCATGGCAAGGCAAATCTCTGTGTGTAAAATGGTTGAATGGAAGAGAAGGCCTATTAGGTCTTACTCATGCTGACAATAAATAAATAAATCAATCTCTCTCTCTCTCCACCCCTCTCTAAAAATATTACCTGTAAGACCGGTAAGATATATTTTCAAATAAATACAATTTCACAAAATGAGCCTGGGGGGGGGGGAGAGGTTGCGTCATGTGGGGTTAACAACATTTTTACGAAAAGTTTATTTTTGAATTGCTTGAAAGGGACTAGGAAAACGCTCAAGTCGTTATTAGACGAGTGAGTGAGCATTTGCATTTGCGAGCATTTTTAAATTTGAATTGATTGATATATTATGTATAAATGATATGGTTTTGAGTTGGTTTAAGAGCGTGTCAACCGTAAGGTCATAATGCTCCACTCTAGTCTAAAAGGCTAGGGAGGAAAGACCTATGATGGCAAGGGAGTATTCAACAACGATTTTGGCATTTTCCTAGTTAATTTCATCCTTTATTGTGTTTTTGTGAAAAATATCAAACAATAAGAATGTTAAAAAATTTAATTTCAAATAAATTCGACCCGGCACCTCCACCAAATTTATCAAATTTCCGAAATGCATAATGAAATTTGTAGTTATAAGTACCTATGGTTACCTATGGCTATACTGTGGTATTCCAATGCCTATCAAATAGTTATCGATCAATAAGGATTGAACTTTATTTTGTTGCATTCTATTGACACGTACATTGCACATATTATATTCGACATAATACATGATATTAAAATTAAATAAATAAATATAAATAAATAAATTGAAAAAGAGTCTACCCACTCAGTTGTATAACTGATTTTCAGTGGAGGACAGTAAATCAAAGCGACCAAGCCAACCCTGTAGGCCCCGACGCAATCGACGAGTGAGCGATAACCAACCAAAGATCGATATTTTTAATAGGAAATAGCAAAATGTTGTTAATGATGAATGATAAGCAGAACCTCACCGGGAGTCGAACCAAGAGAACTCGTCTAGGTGACGTAAGGGCTAGGTGCCCAGGATAAGCGACTACAGTGCTCGTTGGAAGCGACAGGACTAGGTGTCCGGCTTTGGAAGCTAGGGCTTCAACCAGGAGTGCTAGACACAAGAAGTGGAGCGAGGCTATCGCCTTACAAGAGGTGAAGAACGAAGAGCCAAACATCACCAGCTGCTGAGGAGACCGTGGCCGAGGAACGACACCATCTGTACCAGAGTCATAGAGGGAAATAATAAGCTAAGTTCTCTTAATAATAGTAATGTCGGTAATGCAAAGGGATACGAACCCACGTTCAGCTGAGAACAGTGCATGAGCTCACCGATACCAGGCGAGAGTAGGCTGATCATTCATGTCTATTGCTAATACAGTGCACCCTTCATTTGATGATTTATGACTCTTATTACACGGTCACCACTACCCTAAGTACTCCTCATTCCAGACTCTAGATTATAGATGATTCAGGTCACAATAAACGTGGTTATCCCCTGGAGAACTACGCCCCCATAATAACATCTACTCCGGAATTAACATACGTGCTTAAGGGGTGACATCTGCTAAACTTGACAATATTGTACTACAAACGTGAGTCAGGATTTTGTCAAAAAATGTGTGACTCGATTTAGGGATAAAAATGTTGTGTGATTATATCTGGAAAAATGGGAATTGTGGGTATTATTTACTGGAAAATGGTCAGGATTAGAATATACTAAAGTTGCTGCTATAACGTTATTGCGGTATACAATGTAAATGCTGGCTGGGCGAATGTTTTTGAAAACGATATGTGCCCTTTTGATTGTCAATGCGGGTTGATTGATTACGTACATACTCCCCCTTTTTCAAGCCCATTACTGATAATAGTGTAGATATAGTGGGTGTCTTCTCCAACATGTCAAAACAAAACAACCAAACTTTATGTTGAAATTAACTTTACCCAAGAAAAACAATGAGATCTCAATACCCAAAGGAACTCAGATCATGGAGTTATAAAATGCTCAGATGTTCCAATGGAGCACACTATCTCGTAATAATATACTTCAATCACTTTAGAGGTAGGAGATCGATATTCTGAAATGGTTTTCAACACTGCTTTCTGTACAGAAGTAGTTGGAAAATAATAAACACGTACAAATACTAGTACAAGTAATACCCGGTTTTAACAGGCTTGTAAATAATTAAGTCCATCAGTTCTTAGCTTAGGAATGTGTAAACGATGGCTTTGGAGCTGTCCTAGCAACGAGGCACACATTATAAACTTTAAGGTTGATCCGAGTTAGCCTTGTTGGTTCTGGTGCTGTCTGCGGGTGTTATCGTGTCCAGCTTGATTGATCGATGTTTCCTACTTAAATTTGCCGGTCTCTACTTGGTCATTGTTCGCTCGTCGATGATGTTGGCGCCTACAGGGTTGGCTTGGTCTGCTTTTAATTTAATGTCCCCCACTAAAAATCAGTTATGTGACTAAGAATTTTAACAAATAAATTATTTTATACAAGACATAATATATCACGAAATATTTTCAATATGCACATAGGAAATTTTAGAAATTTGGTGGAGGTGCCGGGTCGTACTTGTTTTTAATTGTGATTTTTTTTGAAATTATTAATGTTTGTATTTTCCATGAAAACAACAAAAACGTAACAAGTGCAAGAAATTCAAACAATAATAAAAAACAAATTGACTTAATAACTTAAAAATAAATCCCACCCGGAACCTCCACCAAATATAAAAAAAATCCTTAAATTCACAGTAAAAATTATTCGTAACCAATGCTCATTTAGTGCATTTTGAACACAAATACGATAATATAGAGGAGAAAGTAGAATCTTTCCTTATGAATAAAATCATAGTAGACATTGCAGACAGAGATTTAGTTAAGAAATCGAGATAATTTTGTGCATTTAAAGCTCAAACGAAAAATAAATCATGCAGTATGGTTGGGAAGACAGTTTTTTTAAATTAATGAAGTAACATCCTCACTATAATTAATTATTTTCTGTAAACTTAATTAATTTGAATTGTTACTTGTTACTAAGTTAAAGTATAACTATACATCATTTTAAAGCCCCGATTGGAATAATATAAAATAATAATCAAGGATATGCAACTTAAAACCTACGATCTAATTATTCTTAACGTGAGAAAATAATAAATAGCTTGTTCCAGTCAATCTATGCATTAAAAATAACTCATCAGAATCGTGTAACAAGTACTAAAAAACCCAGTTATTTGACAGAGTGGGTACACTCTTAATACGTTTTTGAAAATTGCTTTTTAAAATAGAAATGAAGAAACCAATCAATTTTATTACTAGAACAAAATACAATATCGTCTGATTTTTAAATCACAAGCACTCATCAATTTGAACCGAACTGAATAAAATAATTCAGAAATACATTTTATAATAATTAATGTTGTTATTGCCAGTGCAATTTTATAAACTACAAAAATAACTAACTGCGTGTGAAACCTACATAATTATGAGGCCATATTCAGGTGTCTTACTATGAAGTCTATGATAATTATGAAGGGGATTACTGAGGGCTGTTCACGAAGACCTAACCTCTATGATTAAATTCACATTAGCGACTGAAAACACATCGGAAAAATCTTTCATTCAGGATTGCTAGTGAAGAGTATCGAATACAACAATCTGTCAGTTATCAGCAGAGGCGGTATTTTTTCAAAAGTGGATTGTTGAAAGTGATGTTTGGAAATGTTGGGACTTAGTTCTTGAAAATGACTAGCAGGTTACAATAAAAACGTAGTTATAAAGATTCACAGACAGGAAGCAAATTTTGCGGATAAAATAAATAACATTTCTTTTTCTTTTGTCAAAGCCTTGAATATATGGTGAAAAATATCAAAAAATTCTTTTTCACCATGAATCTGTCTCTGGTTATGAGCTACACACCAATACAAGATGTACTAGGAAGCTTCGCAAACGTTTTTTCGGTCGCGTTGTTGGATGAGCGTATTTGGTGCATTGAGCTGCCATGTGTTATGCGGATTTTCTGTTGTTCTGTGAAAAAATCATTATTAAGTCGAAGAATTTTTTTAAATCAATAAAATTAAATAAAAAATTAACTTATATTTTTCAATTATTCGTAATTTAAAAAAATAAAAAAATCGTAAAATTGTGATTTTCATAAGAAATAATTATTCGATTGCGCTCAAATTTAACACGAATATACTAATTTATAAAATAAAGGTTCTGTAAAAAATCATTACAATCGAATAAAGCATATAGGTGTTATAAGCCAAAAAAATGTTTTTCAAATAAAAAAATCGTAAAATCGCGATTTTCATGAGAAATAATTTTTCGATTACGCTAAAATTTTACAAAAATATATTAATTCATAAAATTAAGGTTCTGTAAAAAAATCATTACAATCAAATAAAGCATGTAGGTGTTTTATAAGTCCAAGAATTTTATTAAAAATCGTAAAAAATCGTAAAATTGCGATTTTCATAAGAAATAATATTTTGATTGTGCTCAAAAACGTGACAATTCTAAGTTCAGAGATTTGAAAGGTCTCCAGAAAATTTCATCACAATTAGAGTATTGGTTTAGCCGGAATCGTGTTCACAAACACACAAAAATACAAAAAAAAGAAAGAAAGAAAGAAAGGAAAAAAAACATCCCCGATTTTTTTCTCCAGTGTAGTAGAATGGAATCTTCGCTTTGCTCGCTACGCTCATCCAACTACATTATCATGATGTTGGGTTGGTTGATCGAGGAGACTCAAAAGAGGAATTGAATCAGTTAGTTTAGAAACCCCATAAGTCGTCAAAAATGCGCAATTGAGTTGAGACACGAATTTGTGTTCTCTATACACATCGTTTGTTTGAGATATCCCCCTTTATATAATCTTCAATGAATAAAAACCGTGCTTACGTAAACAGAGTTTCATATCATGGTAGTTTGTTATATAGTTTTATGCCAGCACATCTAGGTCCCTATTCAAACAAAGCACTGTTGTGTTGTGGGGTTGGAAGGTAGCCTCGTCTAGTAAAATATCACAAAAAAGCCCTTAAAAATTACTTTAAAATACGTTTCAATTGTTCAAAACTGCTTACATAAATTAAACAACATTTTTCCTAAGAAGGTATTTCTGCTTTTTAAAAACTCATTGCCAGTCAGTTAAGTCAGTGAATTTTAATTTAGTGCCCCGGACATACAAATACCCCATCATAGCTTTACACTCAATTTCCTTCACTTTCCGACACTTGTACGTATGAACATGAATATAATTGAAAATAATGCAATTCCAAACAAAAAAAGTACCTATTATGTATAGAAATAGAAGGAAATATTATGAAATGTATATTTTTATGTTAATTTATAAGTTAACAATGTATGTAATTCTAACCATAGGCTAGGCTATCACTTTCTCCATTAAGAGTTATACTTGTGCAAATGTACCAAGCAAGGTGAATAAAAATAAAAAAAAAAAAAAAAAAAAAAATCCAAAGCTATAGGGAAAAGAATAACTTTACACTTATTTAGCTTGAAATGCACAAGTATAAACTCCCGATGAGGAAGTGAAAGATTGATGGGAACATAGAGTTTTTAAGAAAACAAGAAGTATAAGAAACAATATTACTAGAGTATAATAATAAATAATTATTGAATGTAAATTAATGAAAACATAAACAATGTATGTTGCATAATTGATATTTAACTAACTTATAAAGGTTTTAAAAAATTTATGATAGGTGTATGCATTAACTTTCATTAATTTAGGCAGGAGGAATTCCATGAACCGTAGAAACTTTTTGAATATATAATGAATTTAATGTTTGACTTAAAAGTTGAAATCAACAATTTGCGTCGATATGGTTTCTCTATTTTAACTACTTATTATTTGGCATAAAGCGTAACACGCAGATGAAAGTTTGCCACAAACGTAGTTTATATGATATGATGATAGGTACCGGGTATACATAAATAAATGAATAAATAAATAAATTTTATTTAGAGTCTACCCACTCAGTTATATAACTGATTTTCAGTGGGGGACTTTAAATCAAAGGCCAAACCAACCTGCAGGCCCCGGGCGCATCGACGATGTGAGCTGTGCATCCTACCCCTGTAACTGTGCAACCTACCCCTGTAACTGTGCACCTACCCCTGTAAAACCCTGCATCTGCTCCCTGTAACTGTGCATCCTACGCCTGTAACTGTGCATCTGCTCCCTGGATCTGGGCATCCTACCCCTGTAACTGTGCATCCTACCCCTGTAATGGCTCCTTCCCGAAAACTGTGCATCTGCCCCCTGTCTGTGCATTTTACCCCTGACGTGCTTGCTCCTAGATCTTGCATCCTACCCGAGGTAACTGTAAATCTACCCCTGTACGTGCTCTGACCTGGATAGTGCATCCTCCCCTGTAACTGTGATCTGTTCCTGATCGCATCCCTCCCTGGATCTGGCACCCACCCCTGTAGGAACTGTGATCCTTCCCTGAAACTGTGCATCCTACCCCTGTAATGGCACCCTCCCCCTTTGTAACTGCTGTGCATCTGCTCCCTGGATCTGTGCATCCGTACCCCTGTAACTGTGCATCTGTTCCCTGGATCTGTGCATCCTACCCCTGTTACTGTGCATCCTCCCCCTGAACTGTGAAACTGTCCCTGGATCTGTGCATTTCCCCTGTAATGGCATCCTACCCCTGTTACTGTGCATCTGCTCCGTGGATCTGTGCATCCTACCCCTGTAACTGTGCATCCTTCCCCTGTAACTGTGCAACAACCCCTGTTACTGTGAATCCTACTTCTGTTACTGTGCATCTGCTCTCTAAATCTGTGCATCCTACCCCTGTAACTGTGCTTTCCTACCTCTGTAACTGTGCAATCTGCTCCCTGTAACTGTGCATCCTCCCCCTGTTACTGTGCATCGCTCCCTGTTACTGCGATCCAACCCCGGGTAACTGTGCATCGCTCCCTGGATCTGTGCATCCGTCCCTTAAATGTGCATCTGCCCCCTAGATCTGTGCATCCTACCTCTGTAATTGTGCTCTGCACCCAGTCTGTGCACCCTACCCCTGTTACTGGCACCCTACCCTTTTAAACTGTGCAACTGCTCCCTGGATCTGTGCATCCTTACCCCTGTTACTGTGCATCCTACCCTGTAACTGTGCATTGCTTCCTGGATCTGGCACCCTTCCCCTGTTTACTGTGTATCCTACCCTGTAACTGTGCATCTCCCTCTCCGGGATCTGTGCATCCTACCCCTGAAACCCGTGCATCCTACCCCTATTACGTTGCATCCTTCCCCTGTAACCGTGATGTGCTTTCTGGATCGTCATCCTGCCCTGTACTGTGCATCCTACCCCTGAAAGCTGTGCAACTGCCCCTGGATCTGTGCATCCTACCCCTGTAACTGGGGCATCTGCTCCCTGGATCTGTTCACCTACCATGTTACTGTGCATCCTACTTCTGTAACTGTGCATCTGCTCCCGGGTATCTGTCCCATCCTACCCCTTTAACTGTGCATCCTACCCTGACTTTGCATCCTAACCCTGTAACTGTGCTCCTACCCCTTTTTAAACTGGGAATTCTTCCCCTGTAACTGTGCATTAGCTCCTGTAACTGTGCATCCATACCCCTGTTACTGGTCATCCTTCCCCTTGTAACTGTGCATCCTACCCCGCTAACTGTGCACTACCCCTTTTAACTGTGCATCCTACCATACTGGGCATCTGCTCCCTAGATCTGTGCATCCTACCCCTGTAACTGTGCAATCTGCTTCCTGGATCTGTTCATCCTACCCCTGTAACTGTGCATCCTACCCCTGGAACTTTGCACCCTACCCCTGTAACTGTGCATTCTACCCCTGTAACTGTGCATCCAAACCCCTGTAACTTTAACCCCTGTAACTGTGAAATCTGCTCCCTGTAACTGTGAAATCCTACCCCTGAAACCTGTGCTCTGCACCCTGGACTGTGCATCCGTCCCCTGTAACCGTGTACTCTCCCTTGAATCTGTCATCCTCCCCCTGTAACTGTGCATCGCTCCTGGCTCTGTGCATACCTACCCCTGTAACTGTGGCATCTGCTCCCTGTAACTGTGCTTCCTACCCTTGTAACTGTGCATCTCTCCCTTCATCTGTACTTTCCTACACTGTTACTGTGTATCCACCCTGTAACTGTGGCATTGCTTCCCTAATGTGGATCCTCCCCCTGTAACTGTGCCTCTGCTCCCTGGATCTGTGCATCCTACCCTGAAACCCGTGCTTTCCTACCCCTATAACTGTGCATCCTACCCCTGTAACCGTTCATGGTGCTCCTAAATCTGGCATCCTGCCCCTGTTACTGTGCATCCCCTGTAGCTGTGAAACTGCCCCTGGATCTGTGCATCCTACCCCTGTAACTGTGCATCCTACCCCGGTTACTTTGCATCCTACCCCTGTAACTGTGCACCCCTACCCCTGTTCTGTGCATCCTACCCCTGTAACTGTGTATCCACTCCCTGTACTGTGCATCCTACCCCTGTATCTGTGAATCCTTCCCCTGTAACTGTGCATCCTACTCCTGTAACTGTGCATCCTACCCGTACTGTGGATCCTAACTCTGAACTGGCATCTGCTCCCTGTAACTGTGCATCCTACCCCTGTAACTGTGCATCTGCTCCCTGGATCTGTGCATCCGTCCCCTGTCACTGTGCATCTGCTCCCTGGATCTGTGCATCTACCCCTGTAACTGTGCATCTGCTCCATGGATCTGTGCATCCTACCCCTGTAACTGTGTATCCCACCTCCCTGTAACTGTGCATCTGCTCCCTGGATCTGTGCATCCTACCCCTGTAACTGTGCATCTGCTTCCTGGATCTGTTCATCCTCCCCCTGTAACTTGATCCTATCCCTGCAACTGTGCATTCTACCCCTGAACTGTGCATCCTACCCCTGTAAACTGTGGCATCTGCTCCCTGATCTGTGCATCCTACCCCTGTACCTGTGCATCTGCTCCCTGGATCTGTGCATCCTTCCCTGTAACTGTGCATCTGTTTCCTGGATCTGTGGCCCACCCCTGTTAACTGTCCCATCTCTCCCTGGATCGTGAATCTTACACTGTAACTGTGACCTTTCCTGTAACTGTGCATCTACCCCGGGTAACTGTTCATCGCCCCCTTGTTACTGTGAATCCTAACCCTGTAACTGTGCATCCTACCCCTGTACTGGGGCATCCCCCCCCCTGTAATGAGCCTCTCCCTGTATCTGTGCATCCTTCCCCTGTAACTGTGCTCCTACCCGTTTTGCATCCTTCCCCTGTAACTGTGCATCTGCTCCCTGGATCTGTGCATCCTACCCTTGTAACTGTGCATCTGCCCCCTTGAAACTGTGCATTCTTCCCCTGTAACTGGGGCATCCTCCCTGTAACTGTGCATCTGCTCCCTGGACTGTGCATCCTTTTACCCTTGAAAACTGGCACCCTTTCCTCTGTAACTGTGCATCTGCTCCCTGGATCTGTGCATCCTCCCCCCTGTAACTGTGCATCCTCCCCCTGTAACCGTGCATCCTACCCGTATAACTGTGCATCCTACCCTTGTAACTGTGCATCTCCCTCCGGGAATCTGTGCATCCTACACCTGTAACTTTGCATCTGCCCCCTGTAAACTGGCATCCTACCCCTTTTAAACTGTGCATCTGCTCCCTGTTACTGCGCATCCTACCCCTGTAACTGTGCATCTGCTCCCTGGATCTGTGCATCCGCCCCCTGTATCTGTGCATTTTCTCCCTAGATCTGTGCTCCTACCTCTGTAACTGTGCATTTTGCCCCTATATCTGTGCTTCCTCCCCCTGTTACTGTGCACCCTCCCCCTGTAACTGTGCATCTTCTCCCTGTTTCTGGGCATCCTACCCCTGTTACTGTGCATCTGCTCCCTGTAACTGTGCATTTCCCTGTAACTCGCACTGTCCTGATCTGTGCATCCTCCCCCTGTAACTGGCATCTGCTCCCTGATCTGTGCATCCTACCCTGTAACTGTGCACCCTAACCCCTGTAACTGTGCATCTGCTCCCTGAAACGGCATCCTACCCCTGTAACTGTGCAATCCTACCCTGTAACTGTGCCTGCTCCCGGATTGTGTGCATCTACCCCTGAAACTGGCTCATACCCCTGTAACTGTGCATCTGCTCCCTGGATCGGGGCATCCTACCCCTGTAACCTGTGAATCTGCTCCATCTGTGCACTCCCCCTGTAACTGTGCATCCTACCCCTGTAACTGTGCATCTGCTCTCTGGTTTCTGTGCATCCTACCCTGTACTGCATCTGCTCCCTGGATCGGGGCCCTTTCTACCCCGGGTAACTGTGTACCCTGCTCCCTGGATCTGGGCATCCTACCCCTGTACTGTGGCATCTGCTCCCTGGATCTGTGCATTCTACCCCTGTAACTGTGCATCCTACCCCTGTAACTGTGCATCTGCTCCCTGGATCTGTGACCCTACCCCTGTAACTGTGCATCCTACCCCTGTAACTGGTCATCCTACCCCTGTAAACTGCTCCTACCCTTAACTGGTGCATCTGCTCCCTGGAACTGTGCATCCTACCCCTGTTACTGTGCATCTGCTCCCTGGATCTGTGCATACTACCCCTGTTACTGTGCATCCTACCCCTGGATCTGCGCATCCTTCCCCTGTAACTGTGCATCCTACCCCTGTAACTGTGCATCTGCTCCCTGAAACTGTGCATTTTACCCCTGTAACTGTGCATCCTACCCCTGTTACTGTGCATCCTACCCCTGTAACTGGGGCATCTGCTCCCTGGATCTGTGCATCATAACACATACATGTTACAGGGGTAGGATGCCCAGATCCAGGGAGCAGATGCACAATTACAGGGGTAGGATGCACAGTTACAGGGAGAGGATGCACAGTTACAGGAGTAGGATGCCCAGATCCCGGGAGCAGATGCACAGTTACAGGGGTAGGATGCCAAGATCCAGGGAGCAGATGTAGGTGTTTATAAGCCAAAAAAATGTTTTTAAAATAAAAAAAATCGTAAAATCGCGATTTTTATGAGAAAAAATTTTTTAGATTACGCTCAAATTTTACAAAATATATTAATCTCATAAAATTAAAGGTTCTGTAAAAAAAAATCTTACAATCGAAATAAAGCATGTAGGTGTTATAAGCCCAAGATTTTCTTTAAAAAATCGTAAAAATCGTAAAATTGTGATTTCATAAGAAATAATATTTCGATTGTGCTCAAAAACGTGGCAGTTCTAAGTTCAGAGATTTGAAAGGTCTCTAGAAAATTTCATCACAATTGGAGTATCGGTTTAGCCGGAATCGTGTTCACAAACACACAAAAATACAAAAATAGAAAAAAAAGAAAGGAAAAAAAACATCCCGGATTTTTTTCTCCAGTGTAGTAAAATGGAATCTTCGCTTCGCTCGCTACGCTCATCCAAAAAAGATAAGTACATGGCGGCTGAACTTACCTCGTGGGCGAGCTCACTTCCTATCCAGCAATAGCAGAGGAACTCGAGGGTCCCTACCACGAAGAACTGAATCATGATCTGTCCTCTGGGGTCGGCTAAACTGGCAGTCTGTAAGGCGGGGACAGAGAGGTTTGAACCACTCAAATGTATGTTTTAACACATTGTAAAGCATGATATTCATATTATATTAAATTGAAATAACATTAAAAATTACACTTTATACCTGTGATTTTCACGAATTTTTTAAGCTTTTTGTTTTGGTAAATTTCTATAGAATTAACGATATCATGCTTACATTTTGTTGTTGGGTAAGTGCGTATATACTTGAGAAATATTGTGCTTAACATGAATAGTTGATTTGAATAAGTGCATGAGAGGGTACGTGGCGCTATGATTGTGTGCATGTGTTAGTGTGTGTGCTACGTATTGTGCGTGTGAATGTGTATGTGTATGTGTGCGTGTATGTGTGTGTTACGCATTGTGCGTGTGTGTTTTGAGTGTGTTTGCTACGTATTGTGCGTGTGTGTGTGTTCGCTAAGCATTGTGCGTGTGAATGTGTATGTGTGTGTGTGCGCGTTATTATACTCACCACGGAGAAGTACACACCCAGGATAGCGAGAGCCACGGAATTACAGACGACCTGACCAGAGAATGTGAAGCTGAAGACAGTCTGGAAGTTGGCTATCCAACTAGAACATTAACAATCAGCCACTCATGTATAAGTTATGCTTGAATGATAACAAGACACCATCAGCACACACTAGTCACGCCTGAATCAAGACGATTGAAATCATACTTTTCCTAATGCATTTCCACTAATGATAACTCGCTGTAGATTATTACGCAAATAGTTACATCTACGGAAGATAAATTTAATTTGCAATTTGCAATCATAAACATAAATTGCTCTTTCTTCCCAGAAAATCATACTGGTTCATCACCCCCTGCCTTAGAAGTTATCGTACGTCAAATCAACCTTTATATTTCGTTTTGTTGCGTAAAAGAATTTACCAAGATTTCAGATTACTGCAGATGAACTGTTACTTTAACAACATTATAAAATTTCGCAGGAAGGTTAATGAAGAACCGTCCTGTTAATATTCACAGTCGGTTGAAATGAACAACCATTACGAGATGTAAGCCCACAAGGCAAACAAGTGAAAACTTCAAATCATAAGTTCCAATCCGTGAAATTACCATTTAAAAGTTTAACTTACGATTTACAAAATTAGCCGGAGATTCAAATTTATGTTATTTTTATACGTATATATATTTATTTATAATGTATTTATTTATTATCTACCCTATTCAGTTATAAAAATTGATTAAGAAAGAAAGATAGTTACTAAAAGTAATAAATAACTAAAGCTTAATTTAGTGTCATATGTGTTATGACTTTTCAGTGTCAAATTGATTTGTCACCTATATATTTCACTAAACTACGTACCCGACATTAATACGCCCGACATATGCATCTATATTATAAATTGCAGTTTTACCAATTTTAAACATGAACATAAATAATGAAGCATTTTGATAATGGATATGTTCGTAAATATTCCCCAATGCTAAGCTGTCAAATCACTAGCATAACAAATTACAGACTCAATTTATCGTCCCATGTATACTTACAATTAATTCAAACATTGGTATTACCAAAGTTAAAAAATGTATTCTACACAAGCATGTATTCTATCAACCGTCATTATAACGTATCTGTGTAAAGCTCAGAGATGTACGTGTGTTTGTCAACAGTTATCATCAATGGTTTCAATTACCTCCGCCACGAGAGTTTGCGACAGTGGTGATATCCGGTTACCTCGCAAACTAGAATATCATGTGTCAACTGTCACCGTTAATAACTACTAGCCCACCTCTAGGTCACACTGACCGAATACATTAGTGCGCCGATCAGAATAAGGGGTGGGATTTAACTCTTAATTGAGGGTAACAGTTGTTGCCGGGGGAAATTTTCATTCAGTTGGTAACTTGGTTTGAATAGCAAGTGAAGTAAAAAGATGCGTTGAGTTTTGATTTATGGATAAACGGATCAAACGTAGCCAATTCTTCAATTTGGCTTCTATGAGGAAATAGTTCAGGCGTTTTTTGTCTGTACTCCCTCTAACAGAAAAATGGATACTCCAAACTTAATGAATACTTAAAAGAACCACAGACATTTCTGAACATATCGCTCATCCATCAACGAATTTCAATAAACTAGTAGAAGATAATTTTGGTTCCCTTTTGAAGGCGTTGAAGTTTTATAAACTATAAAGAATACTTCATGATGTAAATTTACGTTTTCAAATACAAACGTCGTCTCTTCGTACTTTTCTTGTAAGAATTCTCCTCTCACAACCCTAAAACCACCCCTAACGGATACTCTCAGAGAAAAGTCATCCCACACTCACCTCGTCAACGCCCTGTGATGACTCACGCAATTCTTCAGCCGTCGCGTCATCCCTCTGTCGATATACCTCTTCCTCTCGATACCCCTCCTGCCTTCTCCTCGCACCTGCGACCCCTCGTTTCCTCCCTCCCATGCTCTCCGCCTCCCCCCTCCGGGCTTGTAGTTTCTGGCACGTCCCGCCTGCTCTTCATCACGCCGACCCTCTCCCCGAAAGAGTTCTCTTCTTACTGGAGCTCGCGACTCTTTCAACAACTCTCTGTTATTTGGTTCCCGAGATGACCACACTCCGTGAATCCCCTCTCGTTTTCTCCCTTGCCTTCGTCTCTGACGTTACGACCAGAACGTCGAGTTGATGTCTTCTCATCTCAGTCCAGGGCTCCGAGATTTCGTCAGCACTCGACAGTGTCTCGTGTTGGTGGACATGAAAGTGTTTGTCATGACCTTGATACCTCTCTTCTCCACCCATGTTGTGTCTCCAACCCTCTGCCAGAACCACGTGACCTTGAAGTCTCCTTGCAACACCCTTTACTTCCCCGACGCCACACCTACAGTTTGTTGCAAGCCCCCTGTGACCTTGTATTCTTCTAACAACATCCCCTTCATCGGTGTCCTGCCTTCCTCCAACTACCCTCTTTATTTGACCTTGAAGTCCTTTATTGCGACGTCTCCAGAAGGCACACCGATTTCTCCTACCTTCCATTTCTTTTCCTCCCCTCCTACCCCTCCTACCTTCCCCTCCAATGACTTCACCCCTCCTAATTCCCCCACCATCCAACGCATCCCGTCTCAGGTTCCTCAGGTTGTGACGCAACACTCTGAACTGTGTAATCGCGTGGATCCCGAGCGCCAGGATGGTCGCATCACAAACTGCGATTCCGTTCACGTTCCAGACGATACTCAGGGTGTAGACGAAGAGAGTTATCTCGTAGTTGGGCGAGACCGTGATGTCGTACGGATGCCAGCCCCTGAACACAAAGCCATAACCATGGTAGTGTTTGTCTCTAGGCCTACTCATCTGGTACAAGCTGGTGACCCGCCCCTGGAATATAACTCAATAACCATAGTAATGTAGGTATCACAGTGTTTAGTACATTACCTAATTTCAGAAAGGATAAGTGTTCACATAATTTTCTCTATGTATGGACGTGCGATCGTGTTATGATTTCAACGACAGATAATGCTAATGTGTTACGTCTGTGACTATGATTCGTGAGGTCATTGGTTCGAATCACGCAACCTGCAATGTTGCCTGAAAGTTTTGGATCGAGTTTTCAACTATCAGACATTCCCTTTACAATTTACCTACCCTAATATACTTGTTAGGGACCTGAAGAGGATCACACCGAAAAACTGGTAAAACTGGTGTGATAATATCCTACTACGGGCATCCTTACGAATTATTATTATGTTATATAACTGATTCATTAAAAGAATAAGGTTTTAGTTTTAAAATTTAAAAATAGAAACACATACCAATTTCATTAAGGACTAGTATTCACCTGACTTCCTCGAACTACCCACTTTAATAGAATCTACAGGTGTGATGTGCGATAATTTCTAACCAAAGGCTTCAGAGTTGCCCTTTGACTTCGATGGGTAAGTCCATTGATTGAGATGAGTCCAGCCAGACGAGTGAGGCGTATAATTCTCAGTAACAACACGACAAGCTAGCTCGTCCGAGCTGGGATCTATCAGCGATGATGTGTTTAGAATACTAAATCACTAGCCAGCTGAGCAACAGGTTGTGAACATGGCTCAACACAAGTGGCTGACCCTTTGTTATAGGTCGCCTCTTCAGTCTTCAGAAGAGTTTAATAGCTAGGGTTAACACATTGTCCATTGATGGGCATGGTGAAACTATAACACTTGAATGAACTGAATCAACAAAATATATACATCCGGAGGAAGGACCACCGCCAATATCATAACCGTACGACATTAAATTACTGATATTAGAGATATTTCACGAATGTGCAAAAGAAAATACATACATAGAAAATTCCGAAATCTGTTAATTGTGTGGATTAAGGACAATGTACGATAATTAACGACTCGGTTATTGATCGAAGGGTCAAAACAGAACCCAATGTAATTCAACAAGTACGAAAGTACCGCACACGTGAAGCTGAGAACCTCACATTAACCTATTAACGATATAGCTTGAAAGTCTAGTTACCATTACCAATTCATAATTACTAATCGACTACGTTAGTCGGGAAACACTCCCGTATATAGGTGGAATTGTTAATATTTAATACAACCCAGAAAAAAAATCCAGACCGAAATTTGACTTTAAAGAAATCATTAAGCTATCATATCGATAGTCTAATTTGGCTAAGGCTTAAAGGAATGATCAATAGCATGTTGGGAGTATTAAATCAATTATTAAATTTAAAAAAAATTAGAAATCGGCAATTACTACTGGTGAGCATATTGTTGTTGGTGACGTCACGCGGCGTGATAGATGGTGTTTCCTCGCCTGTTCGAGAGAAGACTGGCGACCGCGCGCGAGCTAACGCTTCAATGGGCGCGCAGACAAGACCAGTTACATAGTTGAGTTGAATAGTCGGTGTGATCACATTACTTACAATTTTCTGCTTTTGTTGTTTGGTGGAAACGTTATGTTTTCAATAAGATCATGTTTGTTTCTAGCCAGAATATACGTAGACAATTATTTCTTCTTTACATGCATTTCTAATTTACCTCTCAATTTAATAGAAGAAACTGTCAGTATTCTTCAATTCACGTTTTGATCTTAAATTTCCCTTTAACTTTATTTTCAGACTGTTGGCAATTTCATAATCGTATTCAACAAAATTTTCGGAACATACTCGGGTATGTCTATACTAATTTATCCCGTTTAATATTCGCTAGCCAGGATTTGTATCTCACAAGACTATAAGATTTGTCCTTCTTTGGAAAACCGTGAAAATATATACACTACTAGCAAATATGTTACTGCATACAAATACATACACAGTGCCATGTTATCTTGTGGCACAATTCTTATTTTCTTGTGCGACATTGACACTATAGTCTATTTACAACAATATGTACACGTGAATTATACGGTCGAACACATACATACTCCTGCTGAGGAAACTTTTACGTAGTTTGTAGCCTGCAGTCACTTGCATTACCCATAATATTACAATGATAAATGTAACCACTAATATCATATTCAATAAATTACACTGAAAAATAAAAGCAGTACTCAAAACTAGTGACAAAGACTCTATGCAGACACTGTCAACCCGTAAGTGCTGGTACCGCGTGCTAGAGCAGCGAGCCTCGCCTCGCCGCTCGATCCGTTGACCACCGCGAACGTCACATATCCCCGGGCACGCGTCAAAACAACCCGTTGTAGAGGGAGCGGGCATCACCCACGGATGCCAAATATGAGAGAATTCAAATTTTTGTTGGTCTTCTTGAAGATAATAGTTACTTCGTTTTATGTGACAATATGCATTTAATATAGGAGATCCGGATTCAAACCCCGGTCTGGATGGATTTGGTAATTTTTTATTGTATTAAATCAAACTTATTAATTTAAATCTAAAAAGTTTGCGTGAACGCGGCTTTAGAGGGTAAAGTAGGTAGGTACCTGTCCTGCATCCTGCCTAGTTGTATGGCCTCTGGCATGAGTGCGATCGCCGCTATCACGCCGCCTATCGTGTAGTAGGCAGGAAGATACTTGACTATCAGATCAGAGACCCTCTGCGCTCGCTTTACAATCACCACCTCCTCATCTCCCATCTCCCGTGACGTCATCGCCTCGAGGCCACGCACCAGCGCGCGCACCCTCGCGGTCTGCAGCCAGAGGGTCGCCAGCTTGGAAGCGGTGCAGCAACACAGGAAGAGGAGCGTGGCGCTCTGACACACCGCCATCTCGTCGTGGATGTTGAAGATGATGTCGGTGAAGTGGACGAATATGATGCGGTAGACGGCGGCGGTGATGGCGAGAGGGGGGTAGATGCGACGTAGGGTGCTGAGCCAAGTGGGTCTGGTGGAGGGGTCGCGAGGCCACATTCCTACAAGACAACACACACAGTGTTTACTTACGAACATACCATCAAAAAAAGACATCAAATCAATGGGGGGGGGGGCAGAGGAGGGGCAAGGTAATAAATGAAGGGGGCAAGCAGCGGTGGCTAGGTAAGATCTGGGGCAAAGCCCCAGCCACCGATGGCCGTTTCGCCAAAGACTATTTTTTTTTTACTATACTATACATATATTTATTATATTTATCAGTAACTAATGGAATGTAAAAATAACCATCCCTCCAAGCTCCAATTCCTTATAAAGAGTGTTATTTTACTGTATTTTTCTCGCCAAGCGAGATGGCCATTGTGCCTTTTAGCTTTTAGAGTAGTTAGGAAAGGAATGTCCTTAAGAGGACAATCCCTAACATTTGCATTCACGGCTGAGTAAAACCTCGGAAACAAACTTCAGTCAGGATTGGCGGTCTCGACGGGATTTGAACCCGGGACCTCCCGAATCAGAGTCGCGCTTTTAGGGAGTTGACATCAAGCGTATTATGGCTCATATTCGAGTCTATACTAAAAAAAAATCGTTAGATAATATTGATACAAGTTAATCGTAACATAGAATCCCCGAACTACAATCGAACGATCCAGGTTTATTACTGGAAAATGTGAAACAATCAGCAACTAATGTAATTGCTCTTAAGAGTATATTCCAAAAGTGTTCAATTCCGCCGGTGTACGTTGCCAAAAATACAATATGGAGAGTTTGCGTGGGTTTGCATTTTCAGGAATTTGAATTGATTCGGTGAATTTCGGAAATCTACTCTTCACAAGATGGCGATAGTCACAAAATGAGTGGTATTATATAATGGAGAATCAACACAATTTGTGTGTTGCTATAGGTCCAAGCATTTACATCCACTATAGATCCGAGCAATACTGTCGACCAGTGGCGACTCGTGCTATTGTGCGCTGGTGCTGTAGCACCACCACCATAAATCATTCATCTCCATTAAACTGATTTTTTGATAAGTTCAATGTGTATGTATTGTAAAATAAGTATTCAAAAGTATCCGCGGCCGTGATGCAGATATCGCGCTGATAATCAACTTTTTCATACCGCGTAGTACAGGGTGGTGATGGTTTTTAACCAAGCATTATAGAAACCTGCGATGTGCTCCGCACCGAATTCGACGACTTTTAAGCCCTTTTAGCACGCAACGACAGGGAACAACACGGGTAAAACGAAACGCAAACCGGTCTTCTGGTGCTATCGGGACTCGCGCACTCGGGCTCTGTATAGGTTCGCCCGCTAGCCTCGTACCCTTGCAATCACTTCACTCGTCAGTCGTCAGTCTTCAACCCTACAGCAGTTGTTGTTTAATTTAAATTGATTGCAGTTTAATTGTTATTTAATTATTTTTATTTGTGATGGAGGAGGTGGGTATTGTGACAACCTCTCACACCCCTCCTTCCCTGTCACACGTAACCCATATGCATGATTTACGTTTGCTGTATATTAGCACCACCTGTTATAATGTCCACGAGTCGCCACTGCTGTCGACCCATTCGTTAAGTTCCCAGTAAGAAAATATGTAGGCTACAACTCTTTAATTTTATTTCAAGCAGAGATCTCGAGTGATCACTTAATTAACTCTACCTACGCCACCGTGCAGTGACGGATGGTGAGATGTACGTACCATGATAGAAGAGCAGCTTCTCTAACAAAGCCAGTGGGCGCATATCAGCCTAGTACAGTAGCTCTAGCTCTAAGCCGATCGCATGTTCCCCTGCTACTCAGTACTCACTGCTGCAGTATTATTGTATTTCACACAGTTCAGTGCGATTCTAGCTGGAAATCGATTGTAACAGAAACTGAAATATGCAAAAATTAACGAGTGTTTTGACAGTGCATGCTGGAAAGTATAGCCTATGATAATAGGCATACACAAATTTCCTAAAGTATACACCATTCATGCGAAGTCGAATTTGATATGTAATCAATTCAAAAATATAGGAATGGTTCGTAAATATTTTAGTCAAAACCTAGTTTGAAAATCTAAATCGTGATGGAGGTGGGTAAAATAATTAACCCTTTACAGTTCAAAAGACCGGGACCCAAAATTTTGCTTTCTACCTTAACAATTTGAAATTTGTGATTTTTTTAATGAATTTTATGTTTTTTAAATATTTTTTCCTCGATTTTTTAGGAAAAATATGCAGATTTTGGATTCCAAATTGACATCAAAGTTGGGGGGAAAAAATCAAAATTTAGTTTATGTTAATTATTTTGCAATTTTACATTTTTTTTTTTTTTTTTTAATGTTCAAATTGAATCTTCCACAGGCAAACAAAATATCCGGGACATCCCGAAAATTAGTGTATTTTTGTGTTTTCATACACAATTTGATTTTTAAATCATTACCAAAATCGTTCTTATCATTAGAATTTAGTGGGAAAAAATTCTACCAATTCCAAACAAAACAAAGCAGCTTTTTACCCGGGTTAAAAGTATGAAAAACTGGCAGATATAACTGTGTGGCTTTTGAAAAGTGGTGGGAAATATGTATCCCACTGACTTATAAAGGGTTTAAGAGAACTTAATTTTTATAAATATTTATTGTTAAACATGAAAAAAAGATGGCCGGTTGTGGCTATGCCTATAATAAATTCCCAAACGAGAGTAAAATAGGCAACTATGGCGTGATGAATGATCGTTAGCTTAATATTCCCTTTCATGGAGCGGCTAGTTTTACAGCTTAAATTCAATAGAGAGTGTTTATACAGCGTTCATAAAGCGATTTAGATAAGAATAATTAATTTAGTAGATATGGTTTTTGCTAAAGGTCGATTGACATAACTTTCCATAAAATTTGATTGGACATTAAACAATAGTAAAACGAATCTAACGTTCACAAACGGCGATCAAATAATTGGATGAGCGTAGCGAGCGAAGCGAAGATTACATTTCACTACACTGGAGAAAAAAATCCGGAACGTTTTTTTTTTTCTTTCCTTTTTCTTTCTTTTTTTGTATTTTTGTGTGTCTGTGAACACGATTCCGGCTAAACCAATACTCCAATTGCGATGAAATTTTATGGAGGTCTATGAAATCTCTGAACAAAGAACTGCACGGAGGGAAAAATCGATCGAAAAATTATTTCTCATGAAAATCGCAATTTTACGATTTTTTTCGATTTTTAAAAAATTCTTCGACTTAAAACATCTACATGCTTTATCCGATTGTAACGATTTTTTCACAGAACCTTAATTTTATGAATTAATATATTCGTGTGAAATTTGAGCGCAATCGAAAAATTATTTCTTATGAAAATCGCAATTTTACGATTTTTAAATTTTTAAAACATTCTTCGGCTTATAACACCTACATGCTTTATCCGATTGTAATGATTTTTTCACAGAACTTTAATTTTATGAATTCATATATTCGTGTGAAATTTGAGCGTAATCAAAAAATTATCTATTAAAAAAATCGCGATTTTACGCTTTTTTCGTTTAAAAAAATTACGCTCATCCATCAACGCGGCGGGACTTAAGCGTTTTCCTAGTTAGAGATACGAATGTAAGTAACGTGCAGAAAGTCTCGGATTCGATTCTCGCATCAAGACCGACAATATATAAACAACAATAAAACCAAATATTGTAAAAAAAGACAACCATATTCACCTTTCCAGCAGGCTATTCGAACGCATTTTTATATTTTCCAAAATATGCTACCAAGAACCAAATCAAGATATAGTGAATGTCTTTGAAACCTGACTCTTTTAGAAAATCAAAACTATTTTTTCAAATTTTTATGATCGGGCACACGGCTAATAAAGCCACTTAAAAATAATTTCAAACTTCAATTCGCCCAAGCACACCATTCAACGTAGGTAGTTGTGTTTTTGAGACATTAATTTTCAACGGGTTTTATAGAGGCTGAATGAGAGAAAAAAGTTTTTTTTAACAATTGTCTTTTCTGCGATTTTTTTCGTTTGGCGGTACAAATCGGTACAAAATACCGAAATAATATGCCAAAGACGACCACATAAACAATTTTAAGTCGCAAAATAAAAAAAGTTGAATTAATATTTGCATTGTAATTTACCAAAGGATTGTTTGTACTCCATATCAGAATTTGCCTTTGCCAAAGTAAGACGTTGGAAACACCATCCTCAGATTAAAACCAATCCGACCTTGAGCAGAAATCGCCGACTCTAATGATAAATAAAGTTGCTGGTAAATGGTGGAGGCGCCGGGTTCTAGTACGACCTCTGAAGCTAATGTGTCTGAGATGCAAACCATCCAGCTAGTCAATATTGACCACGAAATTGAATGCATTTTTAACGACGTCATTAGAAAACGCAATTTCGCTAAAGAATTCGAGTTTTTTGTAAACAGAAAATGAACATTTGGAAACGGTTTTAAATTGACGGAGAATATTTTGAACCGTAACTAGAGTAAATAGCCACGAGCAAGATATGCAATGACATCGGCAAGGACTACTAGACTTGGCCATTAGTTGGCAATGGGGGGGCGGTAAATCATGACCCCACATGATCACGAGGGTGGACTTGTTAGACTCCACGTATGGGTCTCGAGTAAATAAATTACTTCTCGCGCCTGACTATTTCAGTGCAAAAAACTTTGACCAAGGAAATGAATGACCTGTATAAAACTTTTTATACTTTTTAAATTACTTTTTAAATTACCTAGGAAAGAAGAACATACACATTAACGTGGCCTCTTTAATATGTTGTATTATTTTATACTTAAGTGAAGATCTATCAATATGTTTGTTAACTACGCTCTTTGCAATATAAATACAATATATAATAAAATATATAATAGAGTTTGAATGGGATCGTCTAATAAATCAGTTTTTTTTATTTTCGTTTTTCTTTTTTAATGATTTTTCTTCTTCTTCTTTCTTTCTTTCTTTCTTTTTTCCTTTCCTTTCCTTTCCTTTCCTTTTCTTTTTCTTTTTCTTTTCTTTTCTTTTTATTCCCCATCCTCTTTTATATTTGATTAATTCATTAATAATTGCATTTAATATCATTTTTATTTGTTACCAACATTGTTGAGTTTTAATGCATTATTGTAATATTACTATTTCAAATTTTTACTTAAATGTAGTTCATTGTTGTGTCTGCTTCTATGTAATTAGATTTTTTAAATATTTAATACAATCCAGAAAATAAAAAATCCATCCCGATTGGGGCTCGAACCCGAGTCTCCCACTTTCCGGGTGGACGCCTTAGCCAACTAGATCACCGAGACGGTAACTATATAACTTATGTATTGTCGTTACATTTAAGGCGTCCACCCGGAAAGGGGGAGACTCGGGTTCGAACCCCGATCGGGATGGATTTTGTAATTTCTGGATTGTATTAAATATTAACAATTCCACCTACGGGAGTGTTTCCCGACTATCCAAATCGAGAAATAGATTTATTTAGTTGTCCTCCTTTGTAAATCAGTTTATTATAACTAGACGTTGAATAAATAAATAAATAAATAAATGAATGAATGAATAAATAAATAAATAAATAAATAAATAAATAAATATATAAATAAATAAATAAATAAATAAATAATAAAAATAAAAAAATACAACACGTGTCAGGGCGGCGCTGTAAATAATAGGCTTGTAATCAAGGTCACGTAAGCGACCTTGTATTTGAAACTTGGGTCCGGCGGAATTCAGTCTCTCGAGAATACTCGACAAGAAAGTGGAGTCTGGAATTTATTAAAAAAACTAAGACAATGCATCCAATGTTTTCTTTCTCACCCCTATTTAACTGTCTACTTTCTTTATTCCGAGCTTGTTGTTATATTTAATACACATTTACTGTTATTTATTCTTGATATATGATTCCTCAAAAGGAGACAATCTAGGTCTAGGTTCAAGATAATGTTTATTCAAGTTGTTTTAGATCGTACGAGGGTGGTTGAATGCCACACCTGTTTCGCAGGAAACCTACCGAGGAACGACTTGCCCCTATTTAGGGGACTAGCTAGGTACATTGTGTGAAGAGAGTTTAGAGGGTATGTCAAAATGGTATTTTTTGGGGTTAAAATTTTGACAGGATAAACACTCGTTTTTGTACTAACCTTCCCTTAATCGTTTCCCTCGTTCCCTAGTCTCTCATCTCCTCACCTTAATGACGCGATTAGTGTAGTTTCCTTAATATAAGACGTATACTTCTATTAAAATAAAATAATCCCCACCTCCATCGATCCACCCCCTTCCCTTCCCCGCACAAGGGGCTCGATATTGCGTATAACAAGCGTTCCCTATCTCTAGCGCTGGGTACCAAGCCTAGGCTGACAGACAACCGTCAGACAGCACAGCACAAGTCTTATAAGCCGTGTGCTTAGGAAGACTCCCTCATAACGTATCTCAGATGGATTACTCTAGTGCATAGTGGTTGGGTTTTGTTCAATGCTTGCGACACCGGTAAATATGAGTTGCGAAGTTTTAATTACTTCTATATTGATAGTAATACATAAATTAGTTTATATGCGAGGAAGATCGGTAGTTCACGAGGGAACTTCGATTATATTTATTTATTTCTATTTATTTATTTATTTATTTATTTATTTATTATTATTTTCATTCTCATAAATAACATTTAAATATGATAAATTAAAATTAATGTGAACGCGAGAGTGATAGAAAGAGGATCTGTCCCAAAGAACATGGTGTACTGTAACCCTCTTTAATAATAGAAAACAATAATAAAATGTCTAGTAATGTAAGTCCCTCGATTGATATTTTCAGCTGCCGTAGTTCCAGAATTTTGTGGCATTTCTACCCAGCTATCTCTCCATCAACCTCTGCTAGTTTTCACTTCATTACGTTCCTTTCCACAGCCTTGTAGCACGTGCGCCCCTAGCGGCAGAGCTTTCCACAGCCTTCTATAGCTCTAGCACTCCTGGCGGCGCGGGGTGGAAGCTGAGCGAGTGACGGACAGGCCCCGAGAGACGAGTATTCATGGCCCACGTATTTAACTTATCACCCTGACGATACCAACGAAACAGAACTCTCATCAGAAGCAAGTGGTCGATCGATGTTTGACTCTGGGTGGAAATATCTTTGGAACCAGGATATTTGTGGGTTTAGAGTCATTTGACCCTGGGGGCAGAGTCAATTCGGGTGAGAGGGAAAATGTTTGTGATTGATGAAGTTTAGCAGGTAGCTAAATCTGTTCCAATACTACCTTTAATACTTTTAAAATTGGAATGAGAATAATTAATGGATTTATGTAAGTGTAATGGTGTAGTAGAGTAAACACTTTGTATGTATGTATTTTAATATGACTTGAACAAAAACTCTGGGGTGTGCATAGCGCTTAAAATCGTCCCCGTGGACGAATAGGGAGAACGAAAAGTTAACAATTTTAGCTTGTTGCAATATAATTATAATAATATAATAATTATTATAATATAATTTAGTCAAGTTAACTTTATTTGTTTTAAGTGTGCGTCAACCGTTAAATAAATTATTATTTCTTGTAGGTTTAAATCAACGGATTTTGCTCATTTTGTTAGCAGTTCAGTTCTTGGTTTAATTTGGTTCTCAGTAGACTAGTCACGGATGTATGTTTAAAATTTCAGCTGAATCTGTTCGGCCGTTTGGGATGGGACAGATAAACAGACAGACAAATTAATCACGAAAGTTCGTTCGACTTGTGTTGTCACTCAGTCGCTGCGCTCCCTCGTCTAATAATTATAGAAATGTTAAAATCATCACCAAATAACATAATGTAAAATTGGTTTGTGTTCCTATTAGAATAAAGCAATAAACTAGTGAGTTACTATAATGGCACAAAAATGGCGGTCATGTCTGTTGTCGAGACTACACCCTTCTCATAACTAGTCGAGAGCTTTATAATTGCCTCCACTCAAAGTAATGAGGGTTGTTACCTCCACTGAAAAAACATCTTGTATCATGAATAATTAGTTTTTTGAGTCTTGCTCGTTTTGTTGGCAGCTAATGAGGATGTTTGGTCCCTTTGAAGTCACAAACGAGCGAGTTGTGCTTGAGTTTAGAGCTCGCGCACACAACTCGAAGCCTAGAAGCTATCCAGATATTCCCAGATTACAAGTTTGTACTCCAACATCGAGTTTTAGAACACAAGCGTCACAAAATTAAAAACATGGACCAATTTAAAAAATAAGTCTTTAATTACTTATTTATTTTTAGAAGTCGTGTTCAATCGATATTTTGTATATTATATTCATTTAGAGGTAGAAATACAGTTAAAAAATACATAAAATAGTGAAATCGAGTACCTTTTTATGCTTATATGACGTAATACTAAACAATATTGCACCATAGAGATAATTACACTTTAAGTTTTTGTTTCAATTCAATTTTCAATTTCAATAAATTTTATTCTTTTTTTAAAATACATTAAACCATTTACCATGCAATATTACAAATGACAAGACATACACTACTGCACATTAACATTCTCGAGAGAAAAAAAGAAGACCACATAGGGTTACACCCTGTGTGTGGCCAGCGCAGTAGAAAATTAAATAAAAATTCTAATCAAGAGTTAATAAATTGTGTAAAACAATGGCTATCATTATGTTTATTTGACCAATCAAGCGTCATTATTTATTTCTCGATTTGGTTAGTCGGAAAACTTTCACGTAGGCGGAATTTAGAAGTTTGTTTCCTACGGGAGTGTTTCCCGACTAACCAAATACCTGCGTAAGGTAATTACATTATAAATAATGTTTTTTGGTCAGTTCAAAGGCAACAGATATTCGTTGCAGTACTGTTCTATATAATACAAGTACAATTCAGAAGTTAAATCGTTACCGTCTCGGTGGTCTAGTAGGCGTTTATTTGGAATGAGGTAGACTAGGGTTCGAACCCCGATCGGGTCGGATTTTTTTGAACTTCTGAATTGTATTAAATGTCATTATTTATGTACGCGCCACCGACTTTGTGATTAATTTTTATTTGCGCAAAATAAACAGTTTATGAACCTACCTCAAAGATAAGTATTGCTAACAGCAAAACTACACAAACCTAAGATTAAGCTAACCGGCCACTAGCGTTAAGTAAAGATTTAAGGACAGATTTAAGTATCGATTTCAAAATGGCTGACGAATGAGGTGGGCGTGATTTTGATGAGTATGTGGACAGAATTTTAGAAGAAAATAATAATATCGGGGTACAGAACGTCCAAGAAGATATTTTCGAGATTTGGATATCCCAACCGAGTTCTACACCGATGCAGAGTTTAAATTGCGATTTCGTTTTGAGAAGGAGACTATACTGACAATGATGATGGACCTTCATATCATGGAGAGATTGCAACAAGATCGAAGACAGGGCCTAGCATTACCACCATTGCTTCAACTAGTGTGTGCATTGCGATCTTATGCAAATTACAGCTTACAAGTAAGTTATACGCCTAACTATTTAAACGACCTAACCATCACAGTGACAATATTGGTCATACAGTAGTCAGTAGGTTTAGGCTAAGGCTAGGCCTAGGCTGGCCTTATAGGGAGGTCACATACTAGGCACATCGCAAGATAAAGGCCTAGACCTAGGGTGATGATGATGATGATAATGATGTAGCCTAGTTATGATTCAAGTGCACCTAATTGGTTGTCTGTTTAATACAATATTATAAATTAATTCATATTCGAAATAGAAATGATAATATCATTAAACATTATTAGGCCTATGTTAATTGAAGTTCTTTATTAGGAAAATTAATTATGTAAAATATAGGGTTCATAATATTTGAACAAGCCGTGCAAAGGTCGTAGGGCTCATTAAATTTGAAATAGAAGTATACAGGATCAGTTACAAAGTATCGTGTCAGTTATAGTCACATCAAAAAGGCATTATTTTAGATTTTAATACAGCTATAATACTAAATATCATCATCCTCCAAGACTTCAAATAAACATCAGACGTTGCTCTGTTGCAAATTCTTTTAAGTGCATGTAGTTCTTCATCATAGGAGCGCGAGCTAGATAATTGTTTGCAAGCAGAATTAACTTCTGAATTGAAATTATTGCACGGACCTATTAATTCAACAGCACCATTGTTCTTGCAAATTGCATCAGCTTCACCTATAGCAGATCTTTGGCGTTCGCTATGTACAGTGAAATCCTTGCATCGTTCTCTCAAGATCTTGATATCATCACTATCACTAGAAGAGGAAGTCGGTAAGCTCCTGCAAGTTTTCTCAGCAGTTTCTATAATATCACGAGCCAAACTTCGTAAGTGAGGTCCAGGTAAATCCTTGTCACCCGACCCTATGGACCTGACCTTCCTACGATTAGCTGTGATGTTATAACCGCCACTTGAGGTTTCGTATGTGAACCTCGTCTCGCCTTCGTCTCCGGTGTACCTCCCCGCAAAGAGCACGACATTCGTCAGTTTGGAGACCAGCGCAAAGGTGAATGGGTGGTCGACGACGAAACGCTCGCCTTGTGGACTCAACCTAGCAGCTGTCTGAACCCCCGTCGCCGCCGCCCCTTCTTCATTGACCTCGATCATTGCCGTGTGCAACACTTTGCTGACCGAGAGCCCCATCTCCGGGGACATACCCGAGAAGTCTGCGTCACCACCGAACATGTCAACAATCTCCAACTGGTTAAGAATCTGGTTGAGTTGCAATGTTTGATTAATTGATAATATCGGTAACGACAAATGTACGTCTACATACTGTTTGCTTGATTCGAAGATATCTTTCCAATCCATCGTAGCAAGCTTTGCTTCTACGCTCGGTAGACCGTCTTTTTCCAACGGCAATACAATGAAAAATGACATTGTTCTGTTTATGTATGGCACCTTAAGAACCTTAGCACCAATCTCCCTATTTATATCGAAATCGAACTTACTATAACTTTGCATCATCCTAATTTCTTTTAGGTATTTTCCGTTAACGTAAAAAGTACCTTGAGTTGTGTATTCTTTGTCAAAATCTACATCCCATTCACCTTTGAAGTAAACAGCGTTTACTAGAACCATTGATGTATTCGCATCCAAACCATCAGTGGACACAATATCAGTGATCTTCTTGTGAGTTTTCTGCTTCACCCACTCGTTGATGGTTCTGGCAGCGTTCATAGGATCTCCGTAGTTGACATTCTCGACATCCGACAAGAAGAACTCTTGGGCGGTGTCTTTGAAGCTTTTCACAATGTGAAATTGAAGGCCAAGGAAGATTTTATTCGCAATTTCCAGGTCGACTTTTCCCGAACTAGGAAGCGACTCGAGGAGTTGTTTGAAACCTATTTTTATATCGTCGCTGCTATCAGGAAGGTCAATGCCTTTAAACACCTGTTTGGCAGTTTCGTCCCCAGCGCCCATGGAGCACAAGGCTAAGATTACCTGCACACTTGAAAGGATGTTGCCTTCTGGGTTTGCTGCCTGGGAGATCTCCGTGTACATAGAACTTGTGAGCTCCCAGTTGCTGTGAACTACTGCTCTCAGTGGGTCCTTGTCAGCTGACGCATAACACACTTTCCATAGTACGAAGTACAGAGTTAACACTAGTAGTTTCTTCATAATTTACACCTCAATTTTAGATAAATATCAACGTCTGACATGCAAAATAATGTACGTAAAACAAAACGAAAACAAACTAACGATGTTATTGTTTTATCATCACCAAGGATACTCACGCTCACGCGCATGTGAGTGGTTTTTGAATCAGAGTGTATGTAGCAGTAGTTCCCATGACGGGACAGGTCGACCAGTCTAGGTTCGTGGTTTTTGAAAAGGGCTTTACACGATACTTGATCTGAACTGTCAAACAAGGATGTTAATTGAAATACACTTCGTTTGGGCTGTGAAATATCATCGCGCCCAAGATGGTCTAAAGCTCCTAGTGGGCATTCGGGGAACCTCAAAGTCTTTGCATCTGGATAGCTCGTGAAGATTTAGAGAACTTTGAATGCCCTAATTTTGTATAGTTGAAATAAAATAAAATAGATATTCTTTGCTTCATAGGATTTGTACTAGGGAAACGCCTTAGTCGTTGTCAAACGAGTGAGTGAGCCAAGTGTTGAGTACCCGGGAACATTCCCTTTCCTCCCTTATACCAAAATATGCTGGATCGAGCCCAGTATGGGGAATGATACCGAGTACTCAACATATGGCTCACTCACTCGTTTAACAACGACTTTGGCGTTTCCCTAGTTATTTAAATTGAACATTTAAAATGCGAATCGTGTTCAAAACGTATTAGCGTAAAACATTAACAAATTTCCAAGATGAAACAAAATCACCTAATTTTTATTTCCCATTTAACACCCCTCAAAAATTATATGTGGATGTAAAATTACAAAAAAATTCGAACTAACGGGTAAAAATAATATGTGGATGTAAAATTACAAAAAAAATCGAACTAACGGGTATCGAACCTCAACCCTCCGTGCGGTAGGCAAAATGCTTACCACTATGCCATGCCAACCACGCACACCCCGCTAGCTGCTACTTAACAAATGCCATCGATATTTTAAAAAATCACATTTTTATTTATTGTAAGATTAAATCGCAATGGATCTAGCTGATTTTGTTAGCAGTTCTCAGTTAACTCGTACCGGATGTCTGTTTAAAATTTCAGCGAAATCTGTTCAGCGGTTCGGCTGATTTTCGACGTACAGACAGACAGACAGACAGACAGACAGACAGACAGACAGACAGACAGACAGACAGACAGACAGACAGACAGACAGACAGACAGACAGACAGACAGACAGACAGACAGACACACAGAATCACAGAATGAGAGCCGTTTGATTTGAATGGAGACACTCGGTCGCTCCGCTCCCTCGTTTAATCATGTACAGATCAAATGGTGAATATTATCTTTTCATATGTATGGGACATGTGATTTTATGTTTTTATGTTTTAAGGTATTAATTGTTTTTAAAAGTATTCTTATTATTATTATATTTAACTGCATTTAAATTTGACTAGAATTGTATAGAAGTTTCAAAGTAAATAACATAATTTACAAATTTTAATTATGTTATGGTTCAGAAAAGAAAATCCTTCTTCTGGGTCCTGGATAGAATTGGCTCAGAGCATGGCCCTGCTAATCGTAAGAGGCGAGGAAAGAGATTACGTCCATTTAGCAAACATTAGATAGTGGGGAAGTATATTACTACCCGAAACTAGAGGTGAGCTCTGGCGATCGTCGTCGGGGACCCCTGCCCCGTCCTTTGACAACCTTCCCGTCGATGAATACCATGACAACACAACCGACGACAAATGCGATGAAGATCACGACGTCGTTATTAATTTTTTGGTCCGTCCACAGCACTTCTTAATAAAGAAAAATATATAGAATGGTACAATATTTTTGAACGAATTCTTAGTCGTCTACCACAGAGAACAGTGGGCAGTCCAAAAAAATTATTACATTATTAATCTCATCTGCTCTAAAAGTTTTATCACTATAATACATTCGAGTAATAGTTTTAAAAAAATCAAAAGATAAACATAGTTATATAAGAGAGACAGTCTAAATATTCGAAGAAGCTCTAAAGGCCATAGTGAATGTTGTAATGAATTCATTCAATACACTTTTTATGATTCAGTCACTGAATTACTGTGAACTAATACTACTTGAAAAGTAATTCGAATGCAAACTTGTTCCATACAATACTGCATGCGCTGCACTCGGGCCGAACTGAAAGACTGTTGCCCGTTTAAACTTCTACAATATCAACCTTCATTTGTTTCATCGCCAAAACGTCGGAGTCGAAACGTCAGCCGGCTGTGTGACCTACTCATGTCATCTGTTGGGAAGCGTCATTACGAAGTGTGTACAGTTCACTTTGTATGAAGGAACGAGACGACTTCAGATTGCTCTACTTTAAATCACCTTCAAATTGGTGCCAGGTGTCGAAGATTTGAGAGATTTTATTAATAAGAGAACTATTGAATATTTTACATAGGCTTTGATTAGTTTACTGCACTGGAAACATAATGTAAAACCTCTCCATACAATCTAGTACAAAAGTTAAAACAATGTTGGGTGCAATGATATTTAACATCTATAGTAGGCTAGATCCCCAGTCTTGGTCCACTTCCGTGACAATTGAAGCCATCTTGAATTGGGCAGTTTGCATGTTAAAGTAGATGGGAGCGATTTGTAGACCAAATATTTTTCAAGATGGCTGTCAGGTTGACAGGTGAGCATATTAGCCATTAACACCAAATGATTACTAAATTCCCTTATGCAATAACTTCTTATTGTTTCTGTTTGTACATTCTCATGCTGCACAAGCTAAAACCAATATCAAACTATCCAGAAAAATACTTAATCCCATTTAAAACATAATGTGAAGCATAAATTAAAACGCCAAATCGCCATCGTGAATAGGTCGGATTGAAGCTTCAATTTGCTACGCTCGCGCCTGTGCGGACGTATTCGAGATTGGGGATCTAGCCTATATACTAGGAAGCTTCGCCAACGCTTTTTCAGGCGCGTTATTGGATGAGCGTATTTTTTTTTTAACGAAAAAAAGCGTAAAATTGCGGTTAACATAAGAAATTATTTTTCGATTGCGCTCAATTTTCCCACGAATATATTAATTCATAACATTAAGTTTCTGTGAACACATCATTACAATCGGATAAAGCATGTAGGTGTTATAAGCCGAAGAAATTTAAAAAAATCGTAAAATTGCGATTTTCATGAGAAATAATTTTTCGATTGCGCTCAAAAACGTGACAGTTCTTACTTCAGAGATTTCAAAGGCCTCCATAAAATTTCATCGTAATCGGAGTATCGGTTTAGCCGGAATCGTGTTAACAGACAGACAAGAAAAAAAAAAAAAAAACACTCCGGATTTTTTTCTCCAGTGTAGTGAAATGGAATCTTCGCTTCGCTCGCTACGTTCGCTACGCTCATCCAATTATTATCTTCCCAATTCCCCCTTCTCTAAAGACATGTCTCTTTCCTCTAAACCATGTTTAAGTTGTTCAATCCCCCTATCTCCTGGTCTTACTTCTTAACCCTTTTTCCCTCCTACCCTTTCAAACAATAATTATAAAAATACTGTAAAATCTTTAAAATCTAAAAAATATGGCTCAATGACAAAAAATCATCAACATGTTATCTCCACGACTCATTTAACATTTATTTATTTATTTCACGTCTATCCTATACAGTTATACAAATTGATTTAGGACAACTAAAACATCTAACTACATAAATGCAACTTTCTTGGTAATACGCATGCAAATGGAAGTGTAGCAACTCTATTTCGATCTGTACGCAAACCATCCCCTGTCTTCCCCTTCGCTTTCAAAGCGAGTATCACAATAAACCTCCCCAAACTCCCTTCCTTCAGAATATTGAGTGTCACTAGGTAAGGTGTTTTGAAAACGTAGCTATGATTGATGTAATAGCTTCTAACAATACAACAACTTCCTTTGAGGCAACGGTTTCCTGGGTTCGTTTTTAATCAGCGCTAGATTAATGGATCCAACCAAGGGCTGTTATGAGATGTTCGAGTGACTAATGGTTAGAGACTGAATGCTTGGTCAGTGCTTGAGTTCTAGCCGTGTCTTAGTAAAGGGTGGGGGACAATACAACTAGAACTAGACGGAAGAAAACAATTTAAATATACTAACTAGTGATCAAAGGTAAGAAGTGCTTATAATTAAAATTTGTAATGACAAGGGGAAGTTCTAACGTGCACAACAATGTCTTCTCAACAACTGTTTGTTTTAAACAAAACTAAGAACAAGAAACTGATCAATAGGTTATTAGAATTGCAGGTTGATGACCAAGCGAGATTGGTTATGAGTATTTTGACTAATATAAATATAAAAAGAAAGCTGTTGTTACATTTGAAATAAACTGATGTCAAAAGCTACTTAAATAATGCATGTACCGTCATAATGAAACTCGAGAAAGCGTGGAACGTGTATAGGGGTTGGAGTGTCCGCGAGCCACATGTTTGATAAGTGTCTATTATTCACGTAATACATGCATGAATAGTTGTAATATAAAATGAATTACTTCAATATTGAACTGCTCTAGCAGTTTACCATTTCTGAATAACAATAAAATTACAACAATTATGCCTTCAAATTTTTCCTTTTTACAATCGTAATTACATGTGTCACATTTTCTTCGCGAGTAGAAATAGAACTTCAAATTCAAATGTGAATTTACTACTCTAGACTGTGTAACATTTATACCTAATAAACGTAAAATTTCAACAGTTGTGCATTTTTATTCGCACAAAGTCGCACAGTGACTACAATTTATATAATTATCTTCTCTTTTTTCAGAAATAGAACTACAGAATGAGCAAGTTAATAATTCTTACTTCTAATTATTATCTCAGTAGTCGGAGAAACTAACCAAGATTTATCATTAATATAATTAGCACGAAGTTGTTGCGTGTAATTGATGCTAACAGTGTTGCATAATATCACGCTGCTCATTTGTTTTACGCCTCCCCCCCCCCCCCCCTAGTTACTGTGGGTAGTTTTCATTGGCCCGCCAAGAAACCACGAGACCGCGTACCAGCCGAGTTCCAACACTTTACAAGAGAGAGCATAATGTCCTTCTATTTTGTAGTAGTCGTTCTATTCAGATCTATAATGCACCAACAATCCAAATGTTAATAAGATAACCGTCACGGTAGCTTAAGAGTAAAGCACCCGACCGACAATTAGGAAGAATGGGTTCGATACCCGGCTGAGAAAGAGTTTTATATTCCTGGATTGAATTCCATTCCATTTAGTCTTTCAAATATTTGTATAATTTAACGTGGTTAGCACTGTACGGTTGAGTTAATTATTTTAGGGGTGTAAAATGTTATAGTCTACTTAAACATGTCAGCGAGAACAAAAATGGTTTCAATTGTTAACCATTTTACATTCGTCACTTTCATGGAAAACATTTGTGTTAGCCTATAGTTAACTTACAGAGTAAGAAAGCAACTGAATTTAAGAATTGACAGACGAATTTATGAAACTGGCAGTTTTGATGTATGTTCAAAATCAACCTTGTGGAGAAAAGTATTTGAATGTTCTAAACATTGACTTAACAAGGATTTTAAATATTAGTACTTACAAGTAACTGGCCGCTACAGAAACATAAAAAATCAAAACTTCGATTTTTCTGAGTTCCAACAACGGAGAAGATTAAATAATTGAAACAGTAATGAGTCTTTAATGACCCGATCTTGTTATAAGCAAGGTCCACTAAATCTCTTTGCGCCGCTCTACTAGCATGCTATGAGATTTAGTGGACCTTGGTTAGAAGTAGCCAAGCTTCAATGTAAACGAATGAGCCTCTTTCTCCTGCATAAACTCATATCCCAACAAACTTATTGTTTTTGATGCGCATCCACATATCCGTACGTAATATCACACTTGACGTTAATATTTAACAATCAATCAATCGTTTTATACACCAAACTGAGCTTTCGCTCTTCGCAATGGCTTTTAGTTGCATGTATAAATATTTCAATATTGATTTATATGGATAGTTATAAGTTCAGTACATAGATAATTACATAATAGCAAACACTAACAAGGTGAATCTAATTGCAGCGTGATAGCTGCCTTACGGCTAGGCAGTGTGACACATTATTACATAATCTGACTAATATGTGCTGGTTGAGAATAGTATCCACTGGTTTACGATTGTTTCTAATATATGTTCATTTAGCCGGATAACTTAGCTGCCAGTTGCCTAACTATTCACTTAGATTATATTTACTTAAAACTTATTTAAATGTAATTGCAGTATTTTTATTTATTTATTCATTTATTTAAAGTCTATCCTATCCAGTTAAAAAACTGATTTACAAAGAACAACTAAATAAATCTAATTACATAGATGCAGTATGAAAAGGTTCTGAAAATATAAGATATGTACGAATGTAAATTTGGAAAGAGTTTATTCCTATATCACAAAACTGAAGTATATTGGCCATAATGTAAGGAGATAATGAATATGCGATATTTTAAAATTGGTTTTTCTAATATGATGCATAGAAAACAGTCTTTGTAATGTTTTCATTTTTTCCTTGTAGACATTCTGTACTTTCATGAAAATATGTTATTGCATAACTTGAGTTTCTGTTTGTTTTTTCCTTGTCACGTGCTTCTGTTATATTATCGTATTATCCACATTATTACATTTTCTCGCTCTTGTTGGTCTCAATGCAGAAAGTAGTTTAAGCGCCAGACACATTTTGTTATTGTTAAGTCTGAACGCGCAAGCAATAGGCTAGACACACAAGGACATAAACAACACCATGTTCTTCCTTCAACTTTGTTCGGCCGACATTTTAACCAGAATCAATTGCTCAAAAACCCAAACTTCAGTTTAGTTTGAGTTTCATGTTTTATATTGTACATTGATTTTCGTTTGTGGAATGTGTGAGGGCTCGCTAGCCACTCGGCCCGTGGATTCGGAACTTCCTACACAAATTAAATACGGCGAATTCCTTAGGACACAGCCTACAAGTAGGGCAACATAACATGCCATGAAAGTCTGCGTATTCAAAGAGAATTGCTTAAACTACTTACTTTCATTGATTTTGTAACGAGCATGTGTATGAAGTACCCAAAATAGGGAGCGAAGCTTACCGTTATCGGTCGTAGTTTGTTCTCACGAGGACGTGGGCGCCAAGATGCTCCGAGATCACTGGGGACAAACAAGAGTACAATGTCAAGTACTGTGGTGATGATGGCGTCTTGTGCTAGCACTCAGTAATGTTGGAGGTGCCGATCATATAGATATTCAAACTTTCTCGGGTTCCTTGCTCGTTGCCTCCTTCAAAATTAGTGGAGGTGTCGTGTAAATGAATTATTTCAAACTTTCAGGGGGGGGGAGGAGGCTTACTCATCCCCCAAGTCCCAGTCACCAAACAAATTCTGTATCATCCTTGTTGAAGGTAAATGTCAGCAAAAACACACGTAAATCGGTCATGTTCGGTTTTTATCTTGAGACGTGACACACTCACGGATGTACATAAAAGTGATGCACAGGAGGACGGACGGACAGAAGGAAAAGTTACGTACAAAGGGAAGGTTCGCTCCCTCATGTTAAAACAAAGTAAATACTTGTGGCCAGCTTATTCTCTCCAACTAGGAGAGTAGTTCATGCAGCGATCAGTGGCGTAACTAGCCCTTGGTTTTAGGAGGGGCGAACATCTTTATTGCCACAAACATAACCTATGTATCATGGTACAATGAGTGTCTGGGGAACCCCCCGCCCCTGCCCACAACTAGTGCGGGTCTGGCAGTGGAGGCTTTTCAACTCATTATCAAGTGTGCACTGTGCAGTGGTGTCATCGAAAATGTTTTTATGGGCGTACGATTTTTCTTGAGTAAAGTATATGATTTAGTTCAATGGCGGACTTGGGCGCTGAGCCCCAGATTTTTTTCGATTTCTAACATTGCAAATGGTGGTTTTTACTAGGTTTTAACGTAGTTTCGTCGATATTTTATAAAATTGGTTAGATTGTTAGTTTTATTATCAGTTTACAAAACCTTGCCACAAAATTGTGCTCCCCCTCGCCCCCCTCTGACTAAATTTAGGAGGGCGGTCGCCCTCCCCTCGCCCCCCGTAGTTACACCAATGCATGCGGTCCCGCCCGCAGTACATGTGTGTAGGCCTACACGTTGTCCTACTGGCATAGCGATCTAGTTCCTCGTCGTCCTCAGCAGCTTCGTTTAATTATCATGACTTACTGTTATTGTTATATCACTGCTCACCGCGCCGGGAGATTAAGTTTAATTCATAAATTAATGCATCATTTACATTACTAACATTCTCGAAAACATTCTAATTGCGGAATTATACGGAGAGCAAATCGCATTTACGTACTGATGAGTAATTTCATAAAACAAGATGTTTCTCGCTGGGAGATGGCGGGAGAGAGAGAGAGAGAGAGAGAGAGAGAGAGAGAGAGAGGAAGAGAAAAAGGAAATTAACAACCACCCAATACTACGAGTCTTCTTATGGTTTTCTATAAATGTGTTACGATTTGTAAACTGTTTATTTGTTTTTACCATCATATACTTTTGTCAGAATTTTAATCCCATAACCATTTTCAGCAACAACGTTAACAATATATTTTAGGAATTACATAAGACGATAATCTGCTATTAAATACAAAATTAAAAGACACTCGAATTTAAATGTAAATTATATTCCCTTCCGAGCAAATATGGATTGTACACTTATTTCTTATTATATAATATTATTGATGAGTGTATTAAACAACTATCCTACGTCTATATTTTTAGCACTTGTGTGAATTTTCGAATAAACGTATTATGGAACTAGAAGAGCAGGACTAATGACAAAAGGTTTTGCTGGAGATCTTTACAAAGCCTATATTGCAATTATGCAAATCGTCACTAATTTCATAACAACATTTGCAATAGTAATCCGAGATAATTCTTTCGCGACTCAGCGATATTGAAATACAATTTAAAGTTTTCCGATGTATTCAGAAAACCGCTGCGCCTTCTATTAACAATTCATGCGAAATATCGTTTGACCCCGGTTAAAAATGTATTGTTACTATTCCGTACTTACTTTCGTTCGTCAATATGCGCATTTAAAAAACACGTTATTTTAGTATTTTCCCTCTCAAATATTTAGAGTGGTGTCATGTTGTGTGTAAGTGGTCTCGTCTGGCTGTCGGTTGGACGTCGAAGCTGAAAACATGAAACTAATAGTGTAGCAGTGAAGTATGCACCACGACACGACACACGAACGTACAGAGGAGACGGGACATGTCACATTTATTTATTTAACGTTTATGCTATTCAGTTATAAACACTGATATACAAAGGAGGACAACTAAATAAAACTAATCACATACATGCGGAGAAAATAATGGACTGTTGTTTGACAAGGTTTGAAATGGTAATATTTTATACAATGTATAGGAAGACAAAATTTTAAATCACATTTAAATTAAATGTTAAAATCATTAAAAGTGGGGGTCATAATAATCAGTCTTAAGTAATTCAAATGCAATTATAGTCATAAACGTAAAAAATACCGACGTGTCGAATTGTCCCGATCAAATCATTTCAATGTTATAAATAGGCTATGTCATATCATTCAATTATCGATTTCACACCAAAACTTCGACATCGACGTCAATATATTATCATTTAAATTTAATCATTTGTGCCAACAAATTATATAATACAATTGTATCAAAAAGTAGCCCCGTCATTAAAAATGTGTGAAAAACGTTTGATAAAGTATAGCAAAAAAATTCTAACGATTTTTACGTTCTCAGACCCGGCACCTCCACCAAAACTATCCCCACATATCGGTATCGTATCTAAATCTTTGCCCAGGCCTTATTAAAATAAACATTTATTATATTTTATCGGTTAATTGATATAGGGCTCATAACGTAAGCAATAACGGACCTAGATCCTGGTATTTATTTCCACAACTCCTTTTAAAAAGTCAGTGTTATAACAAGTCCACATGTTTGTATTTACTATGACTGAATAAATCACATTACCATTCTGTTAGTCGCACAAAATGTGTGTGTCAAAAAAAAAACTCGTTCCAATGTCCTTTTAAACGTGAACCGTCACGATCTGTCATTATCACAATCCCCCCACTCGAGAGCGATTTAGCTTCATCGTCGGACGCGTCTCTCTGTGCGTCGTCGTCGCGCGTGCGCCGCTGTAAGCCGGGCGTCGCGACGCTGGCGTTGCCGCTCAGTAAGGGTAGTGATTCGTCTTAATACAGACCTAACCTATAGTTCTTCCTCAGTCTGCGACGCGTCAACGGCTCGTCAGTGGTTTAGCATCGCGTCAACGACGTGACAGACGGGAACTAGTGTCGGGTTTCAACTACGCGTGAGTGTGTTGGTTTTTCAAGTGTAACGTGTCGTTGGACGTGGCTTAGCGTACGTCACATTGTGTCCTATCAACAGAGAGAAAAAGTGGTGAAGCTACACGAACGGTAAGAGCTATTACTTCTTTCTCAAGATAAAACTTACTTTTAAGACTAGGATAGATTGTAAGAAATATTCGAAAATTTTGCCACAACCGGGAATCGACCCAGTCTCATATTACACCTACTGACTTATTTTCCATGGAAAGTACTTGGTTTCTAGCCGACAGGTGGCTCGAGCGTAAAGAACGCGACTTGATTCGAGAGGTCCCGAGCTCGAATCCCGTCGAGACCGGCAATCCTGACTGAAGTTTTCCCCCGAGGTTTGCCTTAGTCGTGAATGCTACTGCAAGGGATTGAGTCCTCTTAAACAGCCCTCGTGCATCCCTTTACAATTGTTCAAACTCCAATATACCTAGTTAGACACCTATAGAAGAGCATGAGCCCTGGCCAGATTTCCCACGAACAATATTAATTACATTGGAGTTTTCATATCAAACACTGCATTAATTGTTATTTTAAAAAAATGATGTCTGAATGTTTGACTGAGTAGTACATTCAATATATGTTATATGATAGCAAGGAATGAAATAGATTGTATTAATAATAAACACAGTCTCATTAGCCGTTATGAGAAAATATGCAAATACATGTTTTGAGCGAAAGAATGCATATTTATGAGACACTTAAATGAAAGGCAAAACTCATTAAATATTATATAGTTCGCTATTAAATCTCGTAATGTATTATTCACCTATTATTGTTGTCATAAACTGGTTGGAGAAGTAAGCGAACGAGGAAATAAGGAATTACAGTAGGAATTAAGTTAACGGTGTGAACGGATATAGATCGGTTGGTTCGACTCATTAATATTGCAATGTTTTCAAACACGGGGGTGTTCTAAAGAATGTGATTGAGGGGGAAGAGGAAGATAAAAACAGGAGAGTTCGACAGTAACAGGAATACAGAAACAGATAGGATGTAAATGTAACGGATACAAGAAGCTGGAACGACTGGAGGAAGAGAATGAAGAATTCAGAGGTATTAGAAACGTATCCACGGACTGAAAATTAATGATAATTGTTTTTCGATTTTACATTTGAACAATGTTTTTGAAGGTAAAATGTTTTCATCATACAAATTGAATTCTAGGACTAAAGTTAATCAATAAAAGTGAGGTTTTGATGTGTTTTATTTTCTATACAGGTTTTGAGTATCTTTTATCCATGAATTTCAAAAGTTAGAAGGAAAAATTGACTGTGTTAAACAGGCTTTAGACTTGAGCTGCTCGAGTTATTAATAACGGGGTGAACTGGACATATCGCCACGTTGTGGCTGTTACTTGTGTGGGAGTTCGACGTTTCGGAGTCACTCTGGTCTCCATCGTCAGGACGACGGACTAGTAAAAATTACGTTCATCTCACGCGACCAACTTAATAGGCCAAAAAATTATAATACGATCGAGAATAAGAGAAGCCACTAATAAATGCATTTTCATAAATCAGTCGTTCTGACGATGAATCCCAAAGCGGTTCCGAAACGTCTAACTGACACAAGTTAGTGCAGAGCCCACTTCAAATATATATGAAATTCTAACAAGAAAAAAGTATGTAATGTTGTTATATAATTAAATTTTTCAATTATTTCGTATAACTAAATTCGCGAGCATTTTTTTAATCAAAATGTTGAGTGGCATAAATTCAATGCTTAAATATCATATTATTATAAGTTAAACTAAACACGCTTACAAATTCCTGAATGATATAAACGCTTGAAAATTCCTTTCATATTCCACCAATACGGTGGATAAAAGATAAACATTTTTTTGGGGGAAAAATGTTGCATGATTTTATTACGTGTTGGTTATCATTCAAAAGTTAAAAAAAAAACTAATGGTGTCGTAAATAATAAGCGATATCGTAAACTAAACCATTAGAGCCGTCGTTGTTTGTGTGATTTGATTAAGTGTTTCGCTAATGGGTTAAATCGTTTGTCATGTGACAATATTAACTGTTATTGTTTCGTAGCAGATACTCCGGTATTTCACGTATTCATTTTTATTGCACGCAAACCCACAATTTATCGAAGATTTACAGTAATGCACTCAACCGATAAAAATAAACTAATCCGCCGTTTATAAAACTGCCAGTGGAGTTTATCTGTGTAGAGACTACATACATAACACAGTTACAGCGTAGAGAAATGTATCGCATTCTCTAATCTAGGGTTATAGAGACGGATTGTATCAGGCAGTCCCTACACAAATACACACTACAGTATATAACGGGATTGTTTCTTGTATAATACTATATTGGCATTGTATTATATTATTATTGTATCACCTTAAAATAGCATATTTGGCATATTTTTGTTTTATGACAGATTTTATTTTTATTCATTTCAATTCTTAATGCTGTATGTATTGTTTCATTATTTTATTTTTGTATAGTTATATTTATTTTGATGCGAGTACTTTCATAAGATAATAATATATATTTTGTTTCGTTGTTAATCATTTTATTGTTTTATTGTGGGTCCTATCGTGTTTAAATGTCAAGTGCATATTGTTTATTTTAATTGGTTTAATAATTTATTTCTTTCTTTCTTTCTTTCTTTCTTTCTTTCTTTCTTTCTTTCTTTCTTTTTTTTTATATCTTGCAAACATGTATCGTACATGGTGGCAAGTAGGCAACTTTACATTTTTATCTTAACTTAACATTTTTTTTTAAATTAACATTTAATAACAATGTCAAAAATAACAAACGTTGACATCATAAATATTATTCTTTATCTACTTCCTTCAAACATCTTATTTTATTATTTCTAATGGATATCACACATAATTCTATGTTAACGTGTTACGCAAGTGTTATATTCATATGATTATAAATTATAATTTAATGTGTAGCGATAATCATTGAAAGATAAAAAAAAATCCTACTCTTACTTCACCTTAAAGAACTCCGCATAAAAGCTCCTATAACATCAGACTCAACCAGTATGTATGTTATAAAGTGATAAAGCCCAATCTTCGTTTATATCAATCTGGAACCAGAAGATCTAGATTCGAGCCCCAGTAGGCACAATGTCCCCGGCCGTGCTTAATGGGATTGGAAAGGCATCTTATTCGGCCGGATTGATAGTGGCCAGTCAATAGGTTTCACAGCAAAGCAATCTCTGCACTTATCCTGCATCGATCAGCCAGTGGGAGGCTGGACCGGCTGTCGTATGGGTGACAACATAGGAGACGCGCTTCTACCAAGGATGGTTTCAAGCTGAGGCTACAGAGGGAAAAGTGCGCGCGCTCAGGTTTCAAATATTTCCAGCTGAACGATTACTGAATAAGCATTATATTTCGTAGAAAAGTTAATGAAGAACAGTTCCATTGAAATAGATAATAATTGGTTGCAAAAAATCGCCTAGCCTGCAGGGTTGGCTTGGTCGCTTTGATTTAAGTCCCCACTGAAAATCAGTTATATAACTGAGTGGGAACTCTAAATAAAATTTATTTATTTATTTATTAAAGACGAAAAGTGGAAAATCAAAAAAATGAATTCCAATTATTGAAATGTATTTATTAAATTATTAAATGTCTATCATATTCAGTTATAAAAAAAAATATTTCCAAAGGATGACAATAAATAAAACTAATTACATAAAGGCAGACACAATAATGAACCATAGTTGATTAAAGTTTGAAATAGTAATATTATAACAATGTACAATAAGATTCATTTCAATCGTTTAAATTACGATTTAAACAAATTATTAGGCATGTTCAAGTTGACTTAAACGATAAGTTCAAATATTATAATGTTTTCTAAACACATCTAGACAGTTGTGTTCGGCTTGCCCTGTTGTTGAATGGTCAATAAATTAAATAATTAAATTTACCTTTTATTAATACGTCCGAAAATAATATTTAATTATTAAGAAACCAGTGATGAAAATAAGTAACACACTAAAACGTGCATTTATGTAAAATTCATTGTGCCGGGTATTTTCGTCTAGGTAGAGATATAGATTGTTTGAACTCGGTTCATGCAAGAGAATTTGTAAACGTTTATTCTGCACTTGGGTATTAATTTGTTTTCCCTACAAGTACGAGTACTGAGGCCCAGCCTGAACCGTCTCCGTACAAGCGTCATTAATGAGTAAATCATGTCACAAGATTGATCGGTGGTTGTAGCGTGCTAACGTGACTATTTATGAAGCGGACTCTAACCAGACGATGAACGATGAACGATGAACGATGAGCGGCAGGAGATTAATCACGTCTACTAAACTATCGGAAAGTTGAATGAACCAACCTAAAAATAAGATTTAACAAGCGGAACACAAAATAAGGACCGAAGCTAATTAATTACCTAGATTGACAACGACGAACACACACCTAAAACCTCGTCCCGCCTTGAAATCTCTTGGTTGATGTGCCGAATAGATAAAAATAAAATGTTATCTAGTATCGAAATCTCTTTTCATGGAGGTGAAGAGTACACAAACACGTTAAAAAATAAGCCTTACACTCAGAAAAATAATAAAACTACCAATTTCTACAATGATTAGTGGTACATGTAGCCTACGTAGCATTTCAAGTGTCGTTTTATAGCAATTTGTAGCATCTATTTTATGACCACCTTCAATAACTTGTGTATGAAGTTTGCTTATAATTTCACTATAAAATGACGTCGCCAAATTTGAATTAGCATTAACTGAATAAAAATCGGTATAAACAAATTATATACACTATGTTGAATAAAATAAAAAAAGGACTCAAAATCCTTGGTTATAAGTGAAGAAATAGCGCTTTGTAGCATCTGTACACAAAACGTTGTAAGAGTCGTGTCTTTCGGTCGTGTGTTTTATTTTGCCACACACTCTCAGCTTTACTCTAGGAAGATATGAATAAAACACACATCCCTCTTAGATGTAAACCATCTTTCATCAGTGTATTTACCATCTCGGAGTGGAATCGTTTATCTCCCCCTAGTTGTGACAAGAGAATTGGTTTCCCTTAACAGTTTCCGCCAGGCAGTAATCGTCCTATGCAGTTTCATCGCTAATTATCACACCATCGCACCCCTAGCTATAAAAACCTTGTTTGGGGAGGGCTGAAGCAGCGTGAACTTACTAGAAGTTCAGCTGACACCACAATATCACCACTTTGTAATTACAAAATAATTTATAGAAAGTTGAGACCTGTTTGAGTGTTGTGCTGAGCTGTGTGCAGCTGTGTTTAACCTTAAAATAAATAGCTCGCCGAATGAAAATTTAAATATGTATTCCCAAGTTTTATTGCAGTTGTTTGCTACTTAAGGTTGCGTCCAACAGTATTTTATCATTTCACATTTTCTTCTAAGATTAATGTGATATATTTTCTTTTGTTAAAATTAAGGATGGTCTAGATAAGTGTATTTTAAATTTGATACTTAACAGACCAAAAAGTTTAAAAATATAGATTTTATGAAAATATGTAGTTTTTAAATTGTATTTAATTTTTTTAACCAATCTTCTTGTGCGCAGTTAATATCCAAAAAATTAGTTATAGTCGTTAAACGTATAATTCCTCTAAGCCTACAAGCTGCATGTCGTACTCCCTATACCCTCAGTTGATTACTGGGATACTAATAATGAAACATCCGGAATCATATAATTTATTAATGTTTTAATATTCAAAAATAAAAATTAGGGGTGAAAAATAATATATTCGGCCATATTCAAAATGTAACAATATAATAAAAAAATAACAGTTTGCTCAGTGTTAGTTCCATTAAACATGTGAACGGGTAAAATATTCGCATATTTATGTTGACCTCTGTAGAAAGTTCTGCAATACACGTTGAACAGATCTCTGTTTTCTACGATCTACATGATTGTGTTACATAATTTAACAATTTAAATACTCTGTAGAAAGTTCTGCAATAAACGTTAAACAGATCCCTGTTTTCTACGATCTACATGATTGTGTTACGTAATTTAATAATTTAAATCCTCTGTAGAAAGTTCTGCAATAAACGTTTAACAGATCTCTGTTTTCTACGATCTACATGATTGTGTTACATAATTTAACAATTTAAATCCTCCGTAGAAAGTTCTGCAATAAACGTTTAACAGATCCCTGTTTTATACGATCCACATGATTGTGTTACGTTAAATATAGAATGTTCAGGAATCAATGAAACAACTGTGATGTGCGGTTATATTGGTAAATAGTTGTCTTTGATCTCCCCTAATTCCGTCGGTGGAATACGAGCGCTAATATTGGTTTTACTCGGAGCTCCTCGTGGCTGAAACTAGGCCAAAGTCAGGACGATATTACACCTCTTCTCTTCTAGTGACGTAGTTTAGGGTCAAAAGATCAACCTCTGGACGGTTTCATGACATGTAGTTGCAACTTGAGAATAACGACTCTTTATTCACTAAACATTTATGAATCCCTATAATCTCGTTTAATATCCTTGCTGTGGCCGTAAATATTCCACGTCCTGCGACTTCGCAGTCGGTTCGTTCTGCGTGGGTCCCACCCTCGCGTGCAAATACTTCATCATCTCTTTATTAAATCCCCCATCATCTTAGCTCATTCTCGTCTTAATCGTTCCCATAATTCTTCTTTGCGTCCTGAAGACCCTACAGCCATCCAGAAAGTCACCCCTACTCATTCACTATCACCATCCCCCTATCCCTTAATGCCATTTTGAACAATTTTGTCTTTGCTATAATCACGATTATTATCACCAATAATGTAGTTTCACAATCAATAACATTTTCACAAATATTTGTCTAAAATTATATCGAGCATTTTTATCATGCATCACAAACAACATCCCTCTGACTAATCATTAGTGTAACAAATAAAATAACATATATCTGGCATGCTGAACGAAAAAAAACATAGTAAGTTAAGCCAGCGATTAGTCATATAAATAAAATTGAAGTGTGCAAGCGTATATCAAATAAATTAATTGACCCCCTTTTTATGACTAATTAACTAGTACATTGATTATATTGTATGATAGCATGCAGGCGTATGTCAAATAAATCAACTGTCCCGTATTTTATAACTGATTAATTTGTGAATCGGATAAACTATTATATGTGTTCAATTTGTTAAATAAAACGTGCACAATGCAACTGAGTAAAATGTGGACTAGAATAAATTCGTTGTGTAGTGATATTGAACTACAATGAAAATAAAAAAAAGCAAACAAATTACTTCTAAGGCATGGTTACTTTCAATGTTTACGACTAGGGAAACGCCAAAGTCGTTGTTAAACGAGTGAGTGAGCCATGTGTTGAGTACCCGATTACATTACTTTTCTTCCCCCTACCTTAGGCCTACCTAGCCTATCATAGGCTAGAGAGGCGCATTATGACCTTACAGTTGACGCGCCCGTCCCCGTATACCAACTAAACTTTAAAAAACTATTATTTATACGAATATAATCAAACTTAAATGCAAATGTTCTCGGGTACTCACAACATGACTCGCTCACTCGTCTAACTACTACTTTGGCGTTTCCCTAGTCTAGTTGGCTAAGGCGCCCTTGTAGCCGATATGTGGGAGACGTGGGTTCAATGGTCGGGAAAGATTTTGTAATTTCTAGATTGTATTTCAAAAATAATTAAACATGTTTTGAAATGCATATAACGCAGGGTAGTCCATCATCTGTGGCAATAGGGCCAACTATGGTAAACATAGCCAGTACGAAATACGTGAAAATATTGCAAGGTTTACTCAATCTACGAGCGGAATTTGGGGGTACCTTGACGTCCAACATTCGACTGACCTTGCATGGGCACGGCATTTCACGGCCAGGCGAAAAACCAAACAAAAATATCTTTTCAAAATCTAAAACATTGTCGTTAAAATAATTTCTAAACATTGGAAGTCTATTTCTCAGTTTATCATTTCTTGTAGGTTTAAATCGCAATGAATCTTGCTGATTTTGTTAGCAGTTCTCAATAAACTCGTACCGGATGTCCGTTTAAAATTTCAGCGCAATCTGTTCAGCGATTCGGCTGATTTTCAACGTACACACACACACACACACACACACACGCACGCACGCAGAAAAACCATCAGGGCCGTTTAAGTCGAATGGAAATCACTACGTTCGCTACGCTCACTCGTTCAACTACGCTCACTCGTTCAATAAAATTTTAATGTAAAACCAAATTTAATTCTTGTTGTTCAATTCCTCTGCAAGGTGTCATATATTTGGTATATTTCACCACTAAACCTGATGGCAAAGTGGAAATATTTGACGCCATGATGACAATCTCAATGAATTGCAAACTTTTGGTGGAGGTGCCGGGTTGCCGAAATTTTATTTTATTCTCATTTTTGAAGTTGAAATATTAACTAAAAGTACACATATCGTTGTATTGGAAAAAAAAATAAATTGTTGGTTTTAGTTTGTTTGTATCAAGGGCGCGTCAACCGTTGAGTCATAATGCGCCACTCTAGCCTAGGTGATGTAGAAAGGGAAGTTCCAAGCTGCTCAGAACCAGACATGGGTAGGGGGAGGAAGAGGGGTTCTCAGGTCCTGGCCGTCATTGTCTCTTTGTCATCGTTCGTGTTGTCATAGTCTGCGTCGTCGGGGTGGTCGTCAATGAAAAGGGAGAGGTCCTCGACGACGACTACCGGAGCTCGCCTCCAGTTTCGGGGAGGCATATACTCCTCTATGTATTAGCTTATGTTTGCGAGATAATCTTTCTCTCTTCCTCGCCTTTTACGATAAACAGAGCCATGCTCAGGGCCAAATTTTACCCTGGGCCAATCCAGCTATCGACTCGAATCACAATCATAAATTGACCCCCCCCCCTCCCCTTTTAAGTAGTTGAATGTTAAAATAAGCAATCATTTAACAAATGCATTCATATAATAAAGTGCTAAAACTGTTTCGTCTATCGGCACTCGTCTATTTTCAATGAACTACACGAAGCACATAGTTTATTCCAGACCCACTTCTACTTTTGTAATAAACACATTAAATAAAACTTTTCATCAACTTCCATGTCGACTATAACATGCTCGCCTTGTTATTTTCCGATTCTTATCCTGTGTCAACCGACTCCCGACATCAATTTCCCATTTGCTCTATTATTAGAACTCAAGCCACCTATAAACATATTTTTACTTTGAAGGATGTCTAGTTTGTTTGTCAACTTTTCTTAGTCGGAGCAATAAAAATATAACTTTAACGACTGCTTTACGTTAAGGGTAGCTAGACGCGGGTTAATATCATTAACCTCTATAAGCCATAAACAGCGCGTTTACGATTCGCCGTTATCCATTCACTGAGATAACAAAACTATATGTGACATTATGTTAGCTTGAAACCTAATTATGATGTTGTTAATTTATTTTCTCACAAATCAAGACATTAATACACAAGGATTTTTTTAATTAATCAAACTTAATATGTACATTTCACAATTTTTCACTCCAATCATTAGAATCAATAAACCATAACTGTTACATTATTTTTTAATTTATTAATAATTATGACAAAGTAAATTATGAGTGGGCTAGATTATCTGAAAAAGACGAGGGTAGCAGGTTGAAACAAGAGAGAAGAAAAGGGAGACGTTGTAGAAAATTATTAAGGTAACTTTTAATTAGCTGTCAGTCATCATTAAGTCAACAATGAGATTCTATGTTCTTCATCACTGTCCTGTTTTGAGTACTTGTACGTTGGTAAAACCTGTTTCCATTATCTTAATAGAAATTATTAAGTTACTAACACTGCAAGAAGTTAGCTGGTAGCGTTTACTGCATTTAATATAATAATGTGCAAAGTTTGGATAACATATCATTCAGTACAATTCTCAATTAACCCAATTGTAATTGAAGTCATTGTACACACTTTGAGTGGCGTGTGAAATACAAAGAAAAGCGTCAATAATATAAATAATATATAAAATAGGTGACTAGAGCTTTATAATTAATTATAATAACGCTTTCATAAAATAATTGTTCTACACTTTACGGATTTTGGTATGCGAGATTTTCAGGAAGGCTTTGATGGCGCATTAACTACTGATTTAGGGTGACTAGTGGTCAACGAATGCATAGCGACAGTAGGCTGAGAGGACGAAATCACGTATTTATCGGCGTGAGAACGGATTAAAAGATTCGTACCAAACACAATGTCAATGTATCGGGTGTTTACAATAATATTCTAAATACGTTTTGTCAGCCACGAAACGGTAGGTTTACAACTAATGTGTCGAAAGTGGCCACTAATTACAGATCTTGCTATCACAAGGCTTTTTTTTTTTTTTAAATTAAAATCTTTAAATTGTTTTTGATTACAACCGCTTTTTCGCCTTTATTTCCTTGCTATTACAAGTAAATAATATAATATAAGAATCTATATTCGATTGATAAAGATTGCTGAATGCTTTCAGCTTTATGAAATCTTTATTAAACGTTCCCAATAAATATATTATTTAAAAATTCATTGAGCTTAACACTGCTCTTAGGTAGAAAAATATATTTTTTTTATGTAGAAAGCAACATTTCGAAAAGTGTCACCTTATTTCGACAGGCTGACAATAATCATGTGCTTCGATGACGCCATGGTATTTTCTGCCCACCAGTCGGCCATGACAGTTGTGTGTGACGTCACCTGAAACTCTCGTAGATTCCTCCCGGGGAACCCCGACCAGTAAGACCTTGACAATGACGTACATAAGCTTTGCGTATTATGTCGTTGGACCTTGAGTACTGGCAAGGCCCCCAGATTTCCGCTAGGCTCGCTGCCGCGCACAAGCGATGGCCGCTACGCAAAGCTTAGGTACGTCAGAGTCGATAAAGAAGTTTCCCCTTTGGGGAGGTCCTCCAACTCCCTATACCGCACTGGGTTAAATAAAAAGTCGGTTTTTGGCGTTTGGAATCTAACGTTCCGCGCGACTCTGTGTGACGATTGATTGAACTACTTCAATAAAACTACGTCACTTTTCTACTAGTAGTTAACAGTTGATGACGACAAATGGCGGATACGATCGAATGTTGGCAAATGTTTTCGCATAAAGCAAACTCTCTTTATTGATGAGGATATTTCTGATGTATAGTAGACCTAAGCCTAGGACCTAGGTCGACAATCAGGATTGCTTAATGTTTCGATTTGAATGCCAAGGGCGTACTTACGTCTGAAAACTGTATTGTGGCCTTGGGCCTAGGCTACACTTACGTCCGTTAGGCTTGAACAAGGCATATCTCAAATTATTTCGCACGAAAATGTCATTGACGCCTGCGCAACACTTTATAGTACAATAATAAATCAAAAGTAAATCGTTTAAAAGACTAGGGCCCAGGAAATAAAATTGAAGTTTGACGTTTCGTCTGTTATTTGTTGATTTTAGCGTCACTGCACATCGATAATCTACTGACCGTATTTAGCGTGCAGTGCTTTTATTAGTTTCACATTGGAGCCGCCCTCAGCGCGCAGGACGTTAGATTCCGTTTTGACTTGGGAGATAGGGGACCTCCCCAACGGGGAAACTTCTTTATCGACTCTGGGTACGTCATTGGCGAGTTCGCAAGACCTCCGCTAGGAGTAGATACAGGGGACCTTGGAGTACTGGTTATGTCATCTAGGAGGCCGTGGCTTTTACAAAGCTCTGCCTTGTTAAATAGTTTCTTCAACTCGAGCAGGCGGTAGAATAAAACAAAAAATCACGGTGTTGGTTAAATGTATGCGCTGACAACACAGTCCATCGTAGATTTATTTTTTATTTTTACATTTTAATAATTTAGGCTACAAGTGATTTTAATCTGACCTCGCTGAACTATGGAGAAAAGGACGGAGCGTGACCTTGCTGATATGACTATGGAACTCCGAAGTCACTCCGAGAAGGAACAACAAATGTATCCACCAGCCAGCATCCAGTCGCTCCCGGAGGAGATACTGCTTCACATCTTCTCGTATCTGACTGTTGGAGAAGTGTGCACTGTGGGTAAGGTCTGTACACAGTGGGAGCGTATACACTGGGATCACCGGCTATATCACCTGCATAGTATCCTAAGCAGGAGGGAAGTCACAAACGATGTCTTCAAGTGTCTAAAAGATGCACCGTACTTGGCGTCCCCCTATTTTGATGAGGGATACATAAAGAAAACCATCGATACATTTTTAAATACTCGCAATACGAACACTTACTGAAACAGGCGTCATGAAAGTTGACAAACTGTTTTATAAAGAAGTTATCATTATGCTTGCTCACATGAAAGTAGTGAATTTAAAGTCCAAGTCTGAATTCCATAATACGATATCTCATATGCTCGAACAGCTGTTAGGGGGTTTGAATTCCGAGCCTACATTCCCTGGTTCGTTAACACATCTCTTTAGCTTCTTCCATCAAGTGGAGGAGCTAAGGTTGATCGACGAACAAAATCGTTACATCGGCCTAAATAATGAAGAGCTTGTAGCAATGAGTGACCAACTATGTGGGACCCTGCGTGTGTTGCATGCGGGCTGTACGGAGTGGTCTCTAGAAGGCGCAAAGGCCATAAGCAAGTGTACCCATCTAGAGGAATTGACTTTACAAATGTACCGGCACTTTGATCACAAACAGTCTCTTGAATGTCTTCTCACGATCTCCAACATGCCAAGTCTACGCCGTCTCAGGTTTCAAAGCTGTAAGTTTATTCCTCAGAGTTCTTGGATTTCCATGTTTTCCAACAATGCTTTAAAAGAACTTACTTTGCTGCACCTTGGAGTCTGCAATATCGATGACAAAGTTGCTGAGGCCATTGGTGCCAACCTGAAGAACCTAACCGAGTTACACCTCGAGCCGTGGGATTCTAATAGCGTGGTTACCAGCCAAGGGTTGGCAGCCATCATCAAGGGATGCAACAAGCTGACAACACTTGAGGTTCAATGTGGGTGGGGGCATTCTGTTGTAAGGACCATTAACTTGATACCGGAGTATTTACCGGTACTGAAGGAACTTTCTGTGGTTTGCCCACAACTATCTAAGATCAATTATTATTGGAATACTAAACTCTTGAAAAGGATGCCAGGACTTGTCATTCGGGAGGAGTTTTCGAGAAACAAATTTCGTAAGTAATGCTCTTCACGCCGAGACGTTGTCGTCTAAAAGCTTTGAGAACCCAGATGGAAGAACAGAGTTGCTATATTCATGAACGTAATTAATAAAGAAATTCAATAAATTTAATAAAAATAAATTTTTAGCGTGGGCAAGTCTGTTGATGAAATGTATGCATACGACATAACATAAGTGTGTTTATACACTTGTTGCTTGGTCGTCATACTGATTGATTGGAAAGAGTTGACTACCTATTTGCTTTGGGTTTGTGTGTATGATAAATAAAAATGTTTGATATTTAACTTCTGATGTGTACAGCTTGATTGATCGGTATTTCTAACTTAAATATACCGGTATCTAGTAGGTCTCTGTTCGCTAGTCGATGGTGTCGGCATGGAGCTGGACAAAGGTACTATTTATAACTCCATGATGCCGGTGCATATATGATAGGCTTAATCTGCTTTAAATTTGACGTTTGAAATTTGAAAACTAATTGTGACTGAATGGGTAGATTCTTTTTTTTTTTACCGCCTTTTGAGTCTCGATGTAGGCCTAGGCCTACATGTTGGGTTGGATATCTAGTTAATGCTTTGACGAAGATGTCTTGGAGCAATGACGTTCACATATAGTGAACGGGATAGTAGTACCGTACCTCTTTTCCTATTTCTTAATTTTCAAGTTCCTTTGTTTTTATTTTTGTGTTCCATATAGGGTACGTTCCGAATGATGCTAACTTGCAGCCTTGGGCGTGCCCAAAGCATTCCGTAAACACCGCCGCCATCACAACGCCCGTAACGCCCAATGTTAAACCTCGGGCATCTTGGGCATGTCTGGGTGTTGTGGGCGCGTGGGAGCATCATTCGGAACGTACCCATAGTCTCGACGTAATGGCACATTGGGCCAAAAACATCAATTAGGGTAGTTTCTTAGTTCTTCTTCTCGATTATAATAATATCCTTTCCGGTTTGGTATGTTACAATAAAGTTTGAAATCTTACTTTGCAGTACTTCACGTATAAGCGTCTTTCACGTAGGCCTACAACACTAGAAGTAATTTATAATTTAAATTGGATGTGCGTAATATATCGGAGTGCGTGTAGCAATAATAAAACGCGTGTTGAGTGAAAACACAGTCGCACGAGTAACTTTGCTTTCAAAAGGCACATTATCTCGTTTATTTTTTATGTTGTCATAATATTTGAAAAACACAGCCCGGCCGGGTCGCTTTATTACCAACGAGGTTTGGGTTTAGTTATTCAGTAGGCCGTAGGAGGCATTCACAGCGTTTTGTTTTATGAATACAGCTTTTGATTGTACTGAACCCATTTTTTTTGTAAATACGCGCTAAGCGGTTTAGAATGTGGAATCCGTGAAATGGAATTTTTACGATGGATATTTTGCAGATAGGTATAAATTTGTTTGTATGTTTTCGGCCGGTTGACCCAACACATATTGAAAGCGAAATCTAACGTTCATGTGAAATGTTCTCACAGATTTCATGTTGCGGGTTTATACGAGAGTTTTAGATGACGTCACACTGACTGTCATGGCCGACTGGTGGGCAAAAATTACATCAGAGCCGTCTAAACACATGTTAATAGAGTTAATTTTATTGAAGATAACTCAAAGCTGCATAAAATTAAGCAGCTCAAACTAATAGAATATGTATTCTTATACCAGTTATTAACGTTTAAGCAAGGAAACAATGGAAATTGAAGGTCAGGTTTTTTTAACAGTTAAAAGCTTGACTACATCCTACATTGATCGCAACAAAAGTGTTTTTTGAAAACGTTTTTACCTATTTACAAAAATACACAAATCTAATTTTATTCTCATTACGTTTGTATATATTCTCTTTGTTAGTCGTTTGACAGCGCAATAAACACGCATAAAACATCACACAAACATATTAGATACTTTTTCAAAACAAGTAAAAAATAACTTGCTCTTAATTATTTACAAAGGTCTATACCCTTGTCAAACGCAACATAGTAATTTATCTTTTAGTTTATTGACTAACACACAACCCAAATACCACTAATACTGCGTGCAGCATTTTTAAATCCTCTCTCCACACAGCATAATTCGTGTATATAGCACATGACTTTACTGACACCATGAATATTGTCGCGCAAATAGAATAATTCATAAATGAGAAGCTATCTGAACTCCGAGCATTGATTTTCAGAAACGGACTCATAACAGTTTATGATTATAATTCAGTTTCGAATCGTTGTTTTCATTAATGTAAGTTTATCGTGGAGATTCGTTCTCCGTCATTTCTGGATATCGGAATCCGTTGTTACAGCTATAGGGATTAGACTAACCGCGATAGCCGAGGTGTAATTATGTAAAGTGGTCTGCAAAGTGCGCGCTTTGCATCACAATAGGGAAATTATGTTGTGTGCATAGGCTACGGGGAATACAACCAAACACATTTTGTTCTTTACTAAAACAACGAATCGGTTTTAATATCCAATATGGTAGGGAAGTCTACGAATTTCCATTTATTGATAAAAATTCTTAAAGTGATGACTCTCCTTTAATTTTACTAAAACAAAGGGTATAGGCTAATTACCAAGAAAATCTCCCATATATGCGTCACTTTTCTGTTTGTCCGTCTGTGCGTGTGTCACGACTAACAATAAAAACCGAACATGACCTCTGAATGAATATATATAACTCATATATAAATATATATATAACAGTTATATAACTGAGTGGGTAGACTCTAAATACAATTTATTTATTATATAAAGAATGAACTCATGAAGATTGAACAAAAGAATAAAGATTCGCGTTCGGTGGTTTCTTCCACGAAAGTTTGATTACTCCCTGATTTGTTGTTCCTGATTTTTGGCAAACTTCATATTCGTTTGAGTGGGATCGTCTTATACATCAGTTTTTTCTTTTCGTTTTCCTATTTTCATGATTTTTTTTCTTTCTTTCTTTCTTTCTTTCTTTCTTTTTCGTTTTCTGTCTATTTTCCTTTCCTTTCCATTTTCTTTTCTTTTCTTTTATTCTCTTCTTTTCATTCCCCACCCTTTTTTTTATGTATTTGATTCATTCATAAATTGCATTTTAACATCCTTTTTATTTGTTACCAAATTTGTTGTGTTTTAATGCATTGTTGTTGTAATATTACTATTTCAAATATTCACTTAAATGTAGTTCATTGTTGTGTCTGCATCTATGCAATTAGATTTATTTAGTTGTCCTCCTTTGTAAATCAGTTTTTATAACTGAATAGGATAGACGTTTCATAAATAATAAAAATAAATAAATAAAGATTGTCATACGTTTTACTGGTTGACATTGGTGATCAGCAAAGTACCTCACTTAAGTACTATCTTGAACCCGGCACCTCCACCAAGCACACCTCAAAATTGGAACAATCGTTGTAAAATAACGGTAAACTCGTCTCTATTTTTGGTACTCCCGTACCCGTTCCGTTATTGTTTAAAATTTCTGAATTAAGGATTATTTTAAATTTCGCAATTCTGAATGAACGCTATGTACGTAGGTCTATTAAAGAACATCGGATGATGATGACTGTTATATTATTATGTTATAAGGTAAATCGATATTTTGAATTTCATGTTGCTTGATCTAATTTGTGCTAGAAAAATAGGATTACACAATTCAATGTAATTGCCTCTAACATATTATGACGAGTTCTTACTCTAATCAATACCATTCATTTGGAAACTAAAAAATATAATATTTTTATTTGTATAATCATTATCATTATCGTTTCATTTTTTTGCACTTATGTACTTGTTTTTATTTAGTTGTCCTCTTTTGTAAATCATTTTTTATTCCCCTAAATAGGTTACACATGAATTAAATTAAAAAATACATATAAATAAAAAATATAGTACGCCAACCCGGCACCTCCACCAAATGTTTGAATTTCAGTGAGAATTGATTGAAGTGAGGTGGTGCTTTGCTGATTGAAAATTTATATTTGAAGTGAGTTGGTTGTTAAATGCTTGTAAATTTATATTAGTGAATCGACGAGTTTTAATTTTTTGTTTAAAATTAATTTACTTCGACGTTACTTTAATGTACCTGCTCTAGATTTAATTGCGTTTTCCTGCAAGATCACTAGTGTAAGGTAATTTTGTATGTTCTTCATTTCACAAGGTGCATTCAACGAGAGCAATACTACATTTAGTTGAGGTGAGTCAGGAATGGTGTGAACAAGAATCAAACCCATGCACTTCCAAATCAAGGCCACGCTATACCACTTAACCGCGATCATTGGTTCGGTATGCAAACTCAACTGCATAATGGATCAAATGCATAAATCTCGTGTATTGGGATCAGGATAATCCCCAACACCGCAGGAGGGGTTAGGGGAGGGGAGGAGGGGGGGCTGATTGAAATTAGTTTCCACCTCACACCTCTGATTGTCGTGAGGTTTGGAATGATGACTGATGCTGAATTACATCCACAACACAAAGACAGAGGCTTGGTTCAATCTCGACAATCAGGTAATCGTGGACCAGTCCTAGAGAGTTGTTGTTTTCAAAAAGTACAATCAGTTATAAAAAAGAAACCTGTAAACGTAGATACTTGAATTGTTGTGAGTTTGTCCCACTATTCACATTAATTCGAAAATAACTTTTTAATTTTCCACACCAGAAGTTGAAAATCTTGCACGTAAAACGGGATTCGAACCCTGGACTATCTGCATTGGAAGCATAGACTCCAACACAAGACCAACGAACCAATGTAAATTGTTTTTAAAACTCGCACCGGGCCTGTAATTATCGTCACCCTCTACACAAGAACAATCGTAGCTGTCACCCCGGCCGGTTGCGAATCACCGAGGTTTAGATTGAGCGGAGAGTTCATTAATCTTGGAGGCCGTGACAAGTTCCTGGTGGGGCTGCGAGTTCGAGCGGTCTCAAAGAACCCGCTGAATGAATGAATCATTTTCCTGGCACTACAAACACCTGGGATGTTTTAACAGTTGTGAAGGTTGGGAGATTCTTTTATACGAGTCGCGTTAGTGAGGTTTTATTTCAAAAGCAGAGAGATACGACCTTAGTGCATTAGAAAATATGAGTAGAATATACTAAGATTTAGAGAGTGAAAATAAAATGACTTATGTTCAGAAAGTTCTTTAACTACTTGTAATACAGAACACAATATCTTTCAAAATTTCTAGTCTTATAAAAAAAAACTTTAATTTCAAATTTGTACAGAACTCAGAATAAGTTGTACAATTAAAAAAGTAGCCCCCCCCCCAAAAAAAAAAAAAAAACACAGATCAAAGGTTAAATTCAAGTGAAAATTTGAAACAACATTTTTTCTAAAAAAGAAAGAAATAATTCTGTGCAATTATTATTTCATTTGTAGTTGTGATCTTCTCTTCGTCAATTCAAACAATGTGGATGGCATTAAAAATAAATTTTGTAATCATTTTATATTATGTTGAATAGAGACTTTGTATTTCTGCATTAAATAAAATAATTTAAACATTACTGACATGCGCACGCACACACTATTTAAAAGTGCGGTATAAAATATATTATTGATTCCAAGCTACATTCCAAATCTTGCTCTTTTAGGTCGGTCTACATAAATAAAAGAGCCTCGTCCGTGGATAGACGAAAAGTGTTACTTCAACCACCAATCCACATTTAAACTTCTGCGTTGTGTCAGCAATCTCGATCTTGCTGCAAAGCTGTTTGGCGATACTTGCACGACGAAACAATTGCGTACAAAGTGAAGAGTGTCTACTTTGTCTCCCATGAAGAGTTCGAGCTTCGAGTAGCAAGATCGAAGGTTGAGAAGCAGATGGGACCCAGTGCTCCGCGGGGAGTCGTCTTGGGTGCAGTTGTGTGTGTTTCACCGGGCTTTTTATGTCCTTGCTTCAGCCAAGCCAAGCTAGCGAGTGAAATACGCAGAGAAAAGCTGGCTCAGGCTAAAAACACTATCGACTTACTGGCTAGGGACAAATGTCTGCGTGCTTAGTGTAGCGGAGTCTACTTAGAGACGGTGACTCCACCATTATACGGAGCCGCCATGCAGAAATACTCAGATGAACGTAGCTAGAATCTTATTTGGTTGTTTTAGGAAAACAACGACTCCAGACACAAAAAACGAAGTTATATTTGACCGACAGATCTCAAGCGTAAAGTAGGAGCTTCTGATTTGGGTGGTTCCGGATTCGATACCGGTCACCGGCAATCCTGACTAAAAGTTTGTCCCGAGATTTGAGCCCTCTTATATTATATAATCCTTGGACATATTTACTTACAACTATGCTAACTCCAAAATACCTATTACACTTAAAGCGGGACATGAATATAGGGGCACACAAATTGAAAACAATTTAGTTACAATGTATTGAGAAGATTCACTCTATACCATGTTCATACACCACAATCCAGAATGTCCACTAAAAACAAATATTAACTCGGAAACTTTCATAGCTGGGTCAGTTGGAACCTCCAACAAACAAAATCAATCTGGAAATCTAGATTCTACACCGACTCGAGTTTTAACAATCTTAACACATTCATTGTTTCTCCGCACATAACGTACAATAAACGAGATGTACTATGTTCATAATTATGATAAAACAACCAAAAAAGCACACTTAAATAGAAACTATTGTAAACAGTGAAGAACTAAGTACACCTACTACATTCATACATTTCTACGTCATCCTATTCAATTAAGTTCATTAATTACACCGGTAAAATTGCATGGATTTAAAAAATGACTAATGTATGTAAATAGAACTACATCCTGTCTCATGATATAACTTACATAAATGTACATTATTTAAAAGTCTCTGAGAAGACAAGAACGTTATGGATATGATCTCGCTGTATTGATGTACATAGTAACTCGGTTGTAAGTTGCAACCCGGCACCTCCACCATTTTCAGTAGACTTACTCGATAGCTTCAAAAACAAAAAAACAATGTGACTGCAAAAACCAATATTCATCGAAACACCTTCTCGTTCTATATTTAGCTCTAAGCGTAGGCTGTCTCCACTAGCAATTACGCCCACTGTGACATACACGCAGCAAGGGCAACTCCTCCTACGTAGAACCATCGATTCACGACAGATGCCTGATAATTAAGCACCCAACCAATTATTGACGCCTCGACCGAAGTGATGCGTTCATCCGCTTAGTGTGTCGCGCTCTACGCCTCGAGCGAGCTAAGCCCACTCATTATTCGAATAAGGATCAGGAGAGCAGAGGAGAATAGAAGGTAGGCGGCGTCACCCCATACATAGAAAGCCCTCAGTGTCGCGCTCTACCCTTCGTACGAGCTAAGCGCATCTTATCCCTCGAATAAGGATCAGGAAGGTAGAAGTGATTTGAAGGTCGGATTCGTCACCTTGTCTCACACAGCGTCTCACTTAGTGTTAAGGGATCGGGAGCGCTGAATAACACCGAATGAACAACGCCAGAATCTATCGTGTGTAGTGTACGTACCACGCTACTCTTTTGTGTTGAAAAAAGGTTAGGAGGAAAATTGGCAAGTACACTACACACGTTCGATCGGTTCGTTTTATTCCATTCGGCGTTATTCAGGCGTCCAAGGGATCTACCTGCTCAATGTGTCGCACTCCACGCCTCTAGCGAGCTAAGCACCTCTCATCCCTCGAACAAGGATCAGGGTCGTAGAAGAGCAGAGGATGTAGGAGGCGTCACCCTGTCCCACACGTCGCTTCACTTAGTGTGAGAGGAGCTGACGTTTCGTGCGCCTCGGGCGTGCTGAGAACTTTCTTCGTCATTAGCGATCCTTTCAGTGTAGGTTGCCATCTGACGGGGGATCGAGGTAGCTAAGCCGCAGGCCGGATGGGGTAACATTTTATCGCTGAGGCAGGTACGTACGATCGTTGAGGGTGAATTCAAGCTCAACTAGCGAATCCTCGTAATAAATGCAAAGTATCTTGGGAATCAATAAATTAAGTCCATTGTTTCTTTCGGGAAACCAACCCTTAAGCGACGAAGAACACAAAAAGTTTGAAACAGCGTAGTTAAAAACGCTTGTTAGATACTGAAATGAACAATAGAATTGGATCTATTACATCTGTAACGGATGACGAATATTAAAGTTAGAACGGATGAAAAAGAGAGTTGGGGAGAAACTGGTAATTATTGTAACCATGCAAAAGCAACAACATCGTTTAAGGCGGGTTATCGTTTAGTAAGAAGCAAGTACGCCTAAAAGGAGCTAAGAATCGAAGACAGATATTGTATTTTGAGTATGCAGTACTTACTTATGTCTTCGTTCAATAGAATCGAAAGGGTGTAAGGAAATGGATCCGTTAGACGTGTCTCTCTTGGAAATGCCACGATGAATGTAACATTCGTGGAATTAAGTATCGGGAAGAGCCGAAGTGGGGATATTTTGAAGACGCTAGGGACAAGATGCGTGCCGCCACACTGGGAGAAGAGTACGAGAGAGAGAGAGAGAGGGGGAGAGAGAGAGAGAGAGAGAGAGAGAGAGAGGGTGGAGGAAGAGTGTGTGTCGAGTCAAACGATGACGACGCGAGAGAGCAAACTGTGCTGAAAGTTGTTCCCCGACGTCCAAGACGTCAGACGGACGTCGCTCGAGGCTGGGGTTCAAGTCACTTCAAAGCCACTCACCGTCCAGTCAGGACGTCACATCCTGGACACGTGACCGGACAGGATGCGACCGTACACCCCGAGCTGCTAAGGAGCTTCCTGGCGCTCGTTAGTCCCGTCTTGACCCCGCACATTTCCGCGTGACTAAATCACAAACAACCCTAAGGTGACGACTGTCATTTGAGCCTCAGGCAAACTGGAAGCTGTTTATAACATACCACGTAGAGCACACCAGAAGATCCACTGTAGGGATCTTGATTTATACTATAATACATTCCAATAATGCCAATGAATTATTAGAAGGCCGTCTATTTAAAAACATCTTGAAAAAAAGAAGTACTCGGACTCGAATTGGACTCGTTATTCGAGTTATTTTAAGTACTCGTTTCGGATAATAACATGCTCCCTTGATGGTTTAGTAGGTGGATAGTGAATAGTTGGTTAGTCTGTTTATACATTAGGAGTTGTGTTGGTCAATGGTTTAATGGTTTAAAGTCAGATATAACTAAAATTGTTGGAATAGTAGAGCAAACTCCTAGGATTCTCTCAACAACTGTCCATAGAGTTAAACCATTTCGTTAATGTTTGCTCAGGATAATAGAATATTAGTGTCGTCATGAACATACCCCCACCAATAGCGAGTTCTCGGTAACGGCGAATTCTGACTCTAAACAAAAGTTAATTCTATTACAAGCCCAGGGGTAGTATCTCCAACAATGTCTTATCAAAGCATCTTTGAACTGTAAACAATCGGATAATTTTTCGTGATGAACAAATTACGGTTTTATGATTAGATACTTTTTTCTCATTAAAACATTTGCAAGTTTATAGGTTATGTTTGCATACATCTAGAATATGTTTAAAGTTTAAATTAATTTACCTTTTAATATATGATTCAATAGAAAGTTATAATGCAATTGCCCTATTAATACAATCTTATACCAAGGCTTATTATATTTTAGTTATGTTCACGATATTTTATTGCTTCAGTTGGTACAGCAGATACCCGGGCTTCTAGTCAAATACTCTTTGTTGCTATGGGCGGCCATGACGCTCTGGCGTCAGAGTAGTCTACTCTATTATGTTTAACGGATGCCCTGCGGATGCACGAACGAAACTATTTGAGCAACATGAATTATTATCTTCTTTCAACTCTATAGGATACTGCTGTATCCCTTGGGTAAGGGGGTTTCAGTAACCAATGCAAACATGCGAGGTCTAGCTCAAAACCACAGGTTCGCCAACTACAACATAACTTCTGACCGAATTATGTGTGCCAAGATTAAGAATTTATAGTATTATTATTCCTCCAAGAAAATCTACATTACTGAGAGCGCTTTGTGGTTTTTAAATGAAGCTCATTATGCAACAAGTAATAAACTCAAATAATTTTCTCCACGTTCATGAAATACCAAGCATACTGCCGACTACATTACTGCAGCATTAACTTAAACAGCTGTTGATTGGAAACTGTAGATAAGAACATTTGCATATGTAGACTATACGCCAATTGTGTTTTAAGTATAATTTTTGTGTCATAGCTTGACCAGTCATAATTTTTATTTAATAATGTCAGTGCTTTTCGTGCCAAATACATACTCCATGTACTCATTACCATACCAGTAATTTATCTTACCAAGAAGAATGTATTTTAATTTTTAAATACCTCGAAGGTATAAGTTACATTACCGGGAGTATATTACGCTTGCCTTGTTCCTGTTATGTGTATAATCTTTACACGAGGTTTATCTATTTTTAGAAACTAATTTATTATTTATACGGCGGTCATAATATTTTTGCAATGCATCACGCTTGTTTCAAATTCTTCCGATAAAACATTTGCTTTATTTTGTGCATTTCTAGTTCTTGGTCTAGATCTAGTTCTTGTTCTTGTTGTTCTTGTTCTTGTGTTGTTCTTGTGTCGGTACGAGATTGCAGCTTTCGGATATCCTTTTTGATACTTGAAAGTTTGTCACAGGTTGTCTTGCATTTGTCTCGCTTTGCAATGCATTACGTTTGTTTCAAATTCTTTCGAAAAAACATTTTATCCGTTTTAAGGATACGAGTCTGTGGTCGTGTCTGAATGTTATTCTAGTTATTGGTCTAGATCTAGTTCTTGTTACCGGGTCGAGATTGCAACTCCTGCATATACTATTTGATACTTGACAGTTTGTCACAAGCATCGTCACAGGTTGTCTTGCATTTGTCTTGCTTTGCAATGCATCACGCTCGTTTCAAAATCTTTCGATAAAACATTTTATCTGCTTTGAGGATACGAGTCTGTGGACGTGTCTGAATGTTATTATAGTTCTTGGTCTAGATCTAGTTCTTGTTACTGGTACGAGATTCCAACTTTCGTATATTTTATTTGATACTTGAAAGTTTGTCACAGGTTGTCTTGCATTTGTCTTGCTTTGCAATGCATTACGTTTGTTTTTAAGGGGAATCCCTAGACCCAAATATGATTTCTTAAGAATGCAGTAAAGACGTCTGAAAAGTAAGTAGAACGTAAGAGGGGCTTAATAAATGAGCGGATTATTTTTTTGAATATTTTTTTGACGGGACATAACCTCAGAATCAACAATTGTATTCAAATTACTGGAATCAGTTGCTCAAGTTCAAAATTAAATTTTTAGCAGCGGTTTTTGTATATTATTTTTACACTTCTTTATCTACAACCTAAATAAAAGGATATTTGGATTTATATGGTTTGTTGCGTTGCACAATTTTTTTCGCCTGCCGGTACAATTTCCAATTTTGTACCGTTTAACGGAAAAAATCGTGCAACGCCAGAAACCATATTAAACCAATAATACTTATATTTTGGTTGAAGATAAAGGAGTGTCGAAATAATATACAAAAAACCGCTGCTAAAAATTCAATCTTGAACTTGAGCAACTGATTCCAGTAATTTGAATACAATTGTTGATTCTGAGGTTATGTCCCGTCAAAAAAATTTCAAAAAAATTATCCGCTCTTTTATTAAGCCCCTCTTACATTCTACTTACTTTTCAGACGTCTTAACTGCATTCTTTAGAAATCACATTTGGGTCTAGGGATTCCCCTTAAAATTCTTCCGATAAAACATTTTATCTGTTTTGAGGTTACGAGTCTGTGGACGTGTCTGAATGTTGTTCTAGTTCTTGGTCTAGATCTAGTATTAGTTCTTGTTTTCGGTACAAGATTTCATATTCCGGTTATCCTACTTTGACAGCTGTTTGTCACAAGATTTGTCCCAGTTTGTCTTCATAGTCGCTTTGTTCTAGACCTAGACTTGAAGCTATGGTGTGTACTTCCAATTTCTCGTTCTTATTATTAATTTGATCTGGAGTAAAATAATCGGACGTTATTTGTTGCGTCACCAACTATCGATGACGTAAAATCGAGACCAAGAACAAAAATTATCCACGTATTTATTTTATATATAAACAAAAAAGTTGTGCATTCACTGCTTCAGAAGTGGTTGCCCAAGGTCCTTTTTATCTCCTTGCACATGTCGCTGACATGTATGAGATTCTATGGACCTTGGTGGTTGTCCGGAGGACGCAGCAGTTTGCCGAATAAAATCGGTTTATATAAATGTTTTTTTAAAAGCTGGCGACCACTACATAGGCGTGTTTGCATTCTACTCGAAAGATGCTTGACAGCCAACTGACGTCACAATTAGCGCACTGGCTGTTTCCAGCCCATCCTTGCAGGGCACAGATGTCCGATTTAGCTAGTTCGAAGACAGGTAGACAGTAATTCGACCGACTCATACACGGCGTGGCGGTAACAAAACTGTGTGACAGCTCCTTTGACACCCGTCAAACAGTCTCTTTAATACTATTACTAAATAAATAAAATTAATTCGTATTGGGAGTCTACCTACACAGTAACATAACTAATTTTCAGCGGAGGACTTAAATTCAAAGCAAACCAAACCAACCCTGTAGGCGCCGGCGCCGACGCCGTCAATAAGAAACACCGACCAAACATGCTGGACACGATTCCACTTACAAGCGACGTGCTGGAATCAACAAGACAAATTCTGTTCAACCTAAGAATGTATGATCGGACGGTTCCAAAGTCACCGTTTACACACTAATAAGCCAAGAATTGATGGACTAATCCATATCAGAAGTCAAATATGATTATTTCACGAGTATTATCATTCATGATTATTGCCTTTAACTCATCGCTAGAAACATATCAGCTGTACTTCTTACGAAACATTTTGTTTCCTACGTTTTCCTCGGTCGTCAAATCAAATCAAATCAAATACCGGAATGAAGCCCTGTTAACAGCCCTCAGACATTCCTTCTCAACCACCCGATTACTATTGACTACCTTGATAGTCAACCGACGTGGTCACACCGGCTAGACCGATGTGTTCCCTACTTCGACATTTCTCTGTACATTAAGTTAATCACTCAAAGCATTAAGTATTTTATTTATTTATTATTTTGTTCTGTAATTTGTACACATGATACAAAAATTACAGAATGAGACAGGAAAGCAGGCTTTTGTAGCCCATCCACCTTAGTGATCCTGTCCCATTCTTAACATTAGTAAAATAATAAATGAAAATAAAATTATCTTATAAAAATGATAGTAGTGATGATACAGTTTATTTATATGGAAGTTATAAATGAAATAAATATCTAGTGAATGTAGCCGGTATCAAAGATCCATTATTCATAGATAGACCATTTTGTATTTGCATACTTTGACGTCCGCTTACTACGTTCTACATTCATTTCATTAACTACACCCTAATCAACACAAATAATTTACACTCTCATTACTAACACGGCTATTAAAGTAATCACCAAGCAATCTTTTCTTTACTGTTTCACACGCACAGCCCTGTGTTGGTGCCGTCTTGGTCTATGCGTTTATTATGCCGAGCAAGAGAAAATGCTGTCTATATTCATGCACGGGTTGTTACTTCTCCCGACCCTAATCAACTCTATGTTTATTGCGTTTCTTCACTTTATAACCTCCTAGAGAAAGATACTTATCACCTAGTCTGGATGCGAAGTGTTACAATACGCAATAAAAATAATATTAACACTCTACTATTATGAAGTAGATGGGAGTTATAAGATTATTGTGTCGTACAATTTCATGGTTTAAATAATAATATTTACATTCTCTCTCTATAGAGAAATGAGGTGAGACCTTACAGGGGTCTTGGCCACAAATATAATTATAATGTCTCAGTCTACTATAAAAGGAAATATTACTACGGTGTAAATGATAACATATTTTATGTGACGAAGGTTTTAGGATATTAAGACAAATATAGAACGCTCATTATTTTTACTTTACAACCCGCTGGTACAGTTATAGTACTTAATAACAAACACCCACAAGAATTTGTACTTTAGATAAGTTTCTAAACTAAAAAACGTGAACAGAAAAAAGCAGAAAACGTATTGACCCTAAAATTCCGTGTGTGGTTACAATATAATTTTAATTTCCCTGAATCCAATATTTTTATTCACCCATAAATAAATTCATAGATTCGTAGATTAATAATAATATTCAGTAGACATGTTGGATATCAGTAAAGAAGTTGTTAGAGCAAAGAATTTTTCCGTCCTACCCTAGATTTACTTCCTCAGCTGCTCCATAATCAATACCATAGTTTCCAATTTAAATTTAATTGCTTTCTAGACACAAGTGAGGTAAGAATATGAAGAAGGAATCGATGAAGGGATTATGTTTGCAGTAGAAGTAATGGAAGTAGGGGAGGTTTAGGAAGTATAATGAATAGAGCTCAGAGTAAGCGGAATACATGATAATAGGTAAGGCTTTGATTTACTGTCCCCCACTGAATATCAGTTATATAACTGAGTTGGTAGACTCTAAATACAATTTATTTATTTATTTATTTGAGGTATTCAGATGGTGATTTCTGTTGCTTAACATCTCGTATTAATTCACTAAGTCTATTCGAGAAAATGAGTGGTAATAGATAAGGATGAAGGGCGATTACAAAAAAACATGCCTTATGTGGGATTCGAGCCCAAGTCCTCATTGGCGTTTAAGGTTTTCAGGGATCAAGGAGTGTTAAGTGTTTATGTATAAATACATTTAAAAATCCAATAGAGGTTGCTCATGCGTTGAGCGTGGGACGCCTATGTAAGAGGTCGTCAATTCGATACCCGTACTGACAATAACAATTGGTTTTATTTTAAAATGTTCTCAGTCTTAGGATGATCAGAGCTGAGATTTAGTACTATAATATAGAGTTAAGGGACTCCCTCCAAACCATCAAAACACATTCGAAAAATATTAAATTAAGAAGGAATGGAACACATTTGACAGTTAGCAAATAGCGATTCGCTCGGCCAAGAAGCATCCGACGTAACTTATATGAAACTTTGCAAAGTTGTCAATAAAGCATACATGGACAGACATGCGGTCATAAATATTCAAAACTTTTTCCAGAAAAAATCACGATTAATAGTCAATTTTTTAAGAAAATCAAAATTCGTGAAAACTAATTTATTTTTTATAAATTTTTTTAAACAAAATTTGGAAATGTGTTACTGCAGAGCCCTTATATTTACACATTTGTGACATATGTTCAAAATTTCAAACACCTGTGGTGTCAGTCGGACGAGCGAACAACAATTTGCTTAAAACGCATTCCTATACTCTCGTGTCTTAAAAACATTATTACTATCATAAGTGCATGGTGACATATTATGTTGGCGTTGGGTAATGCTTCAGGATATATGAGCCATGAATGTCGGGCGGCAGCTCTTGTAACGTACTTAACGAAGTAGGCCTAACCACACCTGTAAAACACGACCGTCAAAGTGTTGTAATCAACAAAGCTAATTTTAACCTCACTTTTAACACATCAGTGCGTTTTTTTCAAAGCAGAGGCGTTTTTATTTTTTCAACCTCATATTTCTAAAATGATTAATGTTCATTTTCGTATATATTCCCCGTAAACGTCCCTATGAGCCTAGTTAATCACCCCTCTACCTTCTTAGGGGTGGATGCATGGGCTATTTACTAGAGGGTTATTACACACTCCCCCAATTAGCAGGGTGTTACAACAGCTTTAAGTAAGGACTCGGTCTAATTAACTAGGACGGCCCTGTCTTCAGTAATTACGAGATGACTGAGTGCGCCTCCCTCCCACTGATGTTTCGAACCCGCTGCCTCACAGGCTCAGGGTTCGAAACCCGTACGCAAATAGTATGTTGTTGTACTTGTTCTTTTCTTGATTAACAACCCACAAGCCAAGCAATTATTACACAGGACAAAAAAGTAGGCAAATTGCTGTTCGCTCGGCCGACTGACACCACAGGTGTTTGAAATTTTGAACATATGTCACAAAAGTGGAAATAGAGGGATGTGGAAATATAATTTGTTTGAAAATAATCTATACAAAATAGATTTGTTTCACGAATTATAATTTTGTTAAAAATTCCAAAATTGACTACATGAGAATTTTTTTATGGCTGATAAAGACCAAATTTAGCAAATCTATGACTGCAGGGCTGTCCATGAATACTTTATTGACAACTTTGCAAAGTTTAAAAGCTTCGGATGCTTTTTGGCCGAGCGAATAGCTATTCGCTAACTGCCATATGTGTCCTATTTCCTCTTAATAAGACAACACCAAATAAACAAAACAAATACATACAAACTATTAAAAACTAACAAAGAACAAGTATGACAACCCTAAAAAATTTACGAAATAAATGAACAAAATTTAACGGTCTTAATACACAAAAGGGTTGTAAAATAAATTTTAAAAATAAAAAGTAATAACATATTAAAAAACAAGATGAATAATTAGTAAATACTCAGCCAGGAACTATATAATAGCTATGCCTAAATAAAGTGATGACAGTCAAGAAAAACACATCTCGTTGATTGAAACGTGTATCCTGAGCATCGGACCGAGGTCTCCTAGTTGAGTGATAGAAACCTGGAGATCGCCGAGGGGATTAAAAGCCTCGACAACAGACTTCTATTTGTTCCTATCCCATCGCCACCGGTTGGGAGCTGTAAATGTAGTCTCTCTCTCTCTCTCTCTCTCTCCGCTTCGATATTACGACTGTTCTAATGGTTCTACCCTCTACCTCCAATACCCTTAAGACCGAGACTAAAATGACAAAAAACATTTTCGGCAATCATTCGTTGTTTGATTCGAAACAAGAACCTCGGTGATGGCTTTCCTTTATTTCCTGACTAAAAGGGCACAAGGCACGCGATGTACAACCACGTGCATCTTTAGACACTTAGGACTAGTGAGTTTGTATTATTTTATTTGTGTATTTCACTTCTTATTTATTCTGTAAAATAATCTGACACCAAAGGAGGATAATAATAAATAATAAGTTTTAGAATGTATTTATGTAGCCTAATTTTTGATATACCAGTACCAGTGGCAGCAGTTTACATGAAACGTTTTTGCTATTTTCACAAATCAAACACAAAAAAATATACACGATAAAAATACTACATTAACCATCAATACCCACAAAAAAAACGTTCAAAACAATAAAACAATTTACTTTATTACATTTTTGGTCGTAGTTTCCAATTTAAAAATAATGTCCTCAAGTTAGCCATCGTTCGCTCGTCTACAAGATTGGCTTGGTATGCGTAAATTAAAGTTCCCCATTGAAAATCAGTTATGTGACCGAGTGGGTAAGGAATAAGAGCTAACGATATCAAATATTTTGTCTTCTTAATTAAACCAGAGTTCTCAGGAAAGTCTGTAGACCAGGCAGCATAGAACTTGCAGGCAACACCCTCCCCCCGCACGACGGTAAACACCTCGACTTGGAGGACCTAGCTAATCCTATCTAGTCCGCTTAATTAACCAGTCAACTCTATACTCCAATCAAAACCCTCCATGCAGAATATATCGATTATCAGTTGGGCGATCAGCGTGTCACTTCACCGCGTCACGTTTGAGGTTATGTTTGATCACCAAAACAACGAGTCCGCCACGTATGATGTCACAGTCATGTCCTGCTGCTAATTGTATTACCATGAATAAGTAAGTAAACCTGCAATGTCCCGAGTTTATTGCCAGGGGCTAAACGGCCACCAAGACTCGCCACAGCGGTATGAATTGTTCCAGTGGGAGATTGTAATTAAATATCCACGTGCTGTCACGTCCACTGTTAACTAGGGCTAGACTTCAAAGTACATTGAAGACAGGATAACTTAGAAACGAATACCCTTGAGCGTCGTGGTAGCACGATGGTATTGAACAATTTGCAAGTATCTCTGGGTAATATTGTGAATATTTCTCTCTATGAGATGAAGGAATTTCACCGGGGATGTGATATAATATATATGCAAGAATTGATACGTGAGTACTTAAAAAAAGAAAGCGAATATTACTCCCATCTTACCATTGTTGCTGGTTCCAGCCTTCACTTATGGTAAAGGTGCCGTGTACATAGATATTCAGTCTGCCTACCTCCATGAAGCCATAAACAAAAATACATGTCAATCGGAGGTCATGTTCGGTTTTTATCGTGATATGTGACAGACGGACGGACGACGTGATGCATATAGTGGAGGTTTGCTCCCTAGAAAGTTATTTTTACACAGAAGGGTTCACTGGAGGAAGGAAATAAGTTTGTTTCACCAATAAATTGCAATTTTATATCCTTCTTTACACTTGGCATTGGCAAACTAAATTGACCTTTAACCTTTAACAACCGTTAACTAATTTATCGGGATTCGTATACCGCCTCTAAATTGGAAACGTAGTCATATAATAGAACGTACACTAATAGGGTTGAATAAATCAAGATGAAGAACCGATAGAGGTAGCTCACGCTAAAACAAATTCCAGAGGTCGTCAGATCGATATCAGTCACCGTCAATCCGGACTGAAGTTATGTCCAAGATTTTCTGATGTCAAAAGGCGAATGTTTAAGATTTCGTCCTATATTGGAATATCTCTTTGACTCCAATAACCATCACTTTTCTATCTGTCCGTCTGTGAGTAACGTCACACGCCAAAAACCGAACATGACCTTCGATTGGCAAGCGTTTGTTCGTTAACATTGCCATTCAACAAGAATGAGGGATATGTTTATGGCATTTGGGGAAAGGAGGGTGAGGCTATCACCATCCAAAAGGGCCAATTCGTTCAGCCCGGCACTTCTACCAAGATATTTGCTGGAAAATGTGATTTTTGTATTCTTCGACAATCCGTTGACCAAGAAAATCCAGAATTTTAAGCTTTTAAAGTTGCACTGCAAAATGATAGCAAAATTGTAGCTTGCTCCTATTTTGGATACTCCTTCAGTCTTCCTCAGTCTACCCACTCAGTCACAGAACTGATTTTCAGTGGGGCGCTTTTTTAAATTAATATAGGTTGGCAGACAAAAACCAGTAGTACAGGATAGCCAACCTATGGAATGCAATGCATTATAAAGAGAAAAGCGAATAATGTTTCTAACCAATGAAATGTTTGAAAAACAAGAGAATGAAAACAGGTGGATTGAACGGAACATAATTCATTGGCTGTGTCTAGGTTAAACAGTCCACAGACGTTTCCAGACCATACGAAGCAAATGAAGCAGTTTGGCGCACGCCTGGGGATATAAGGGTCCCACAACCCCCCGTATTTCCCCGAGGCCATAACGTCACGCGCTCAGTCAATGGCAGACTGCGTCATTGGTTGAACATCTCCCCTAGAAGAGCTAGGTCTCCCACAGGCTAGCCTGCCCTTAGTCGAACCTATAGGCGGTCCCAGCTAAGCTTGTATGAGCTAGGTCTCCCACAGGCCAGCCAGCCCTTAGTCGCACCTATAGGCGGTCCCAGCTAAGCTTGTATGAGCTAGGTCTCCCACAGGCCAGCCAGAACTTAGTCGCACCTACAGACGGTCCCAGCTAAGCTTGCACGATCTAGGTCTCCCACAGGCTAGCCAGAACTTAGACGCACCTACAGGCGGTGTCAGCTAAGCTTGCTTACAATTACTAACAAGGTAAAATAAAACTTATGTTGTAATTCTTTAAAATAATCTAGTTTATTCAAAATTTTACTACCTGGCATTACCAATTTAATTCGTTATTTATAATATGTGAATATGACAGAATATCACAATAACGAAATAAAATAATTAAATGTGCGTTTGCGTGAATTCTCGTGCGTGAATGCCCGTGCGTGAATACTCATGCGTGAATGCTCGTGCTTGAATGCTCGTGCGTGAATACTCGTGCGTGAATCAAGCTAGAATGATACCGAGTCTAGTCTTCTCTCCAAGTTCTTTGGACTTCATCACGCGCCCAAACGGGTGATTTTATCTTCCACGTAACGTCGACGACGAAGTGTCGTCTTGTTCCATCATTCTTCCTCTTCAACCTCATCTCTCTCTCTCACATCGCACATGGGGGCAACACTAGCCTTGATCGCCGGTCAAGAAATACCCTGGCGAAACGTAATATCAAAGAAAGTTGCCGGTATATTGTTCACGACGCAAACTTTCATCATTTCTCTGCGCTTTACCTTGTAGATGAATATTTGTGAACGGCCGTGCAGATTTGGGGGATTTGGATGGGGGAAGGGGGAAGGGGGAGGGGGCATTTTCCCGACACCTCACAAGGGAAGAGGGATTTATGCATCCTACGGGCATACGCATGTAGACAAACCAAGGCTTCGTTCCATTATCCCCTGGAAATGTTTTATATACATCAAAGAAGCTTGCGAAAGAAACGCTGACGAAACGGTTGCTAAACAAAAACACAGGAACACCATACATAGGACTGAATGAAGGTTTTTGGCAATACAGAAATATGTAATTATTTACAACGAATTAGAGATTAAAATTAAGCAAATTTTCTTAAGAAGTGACCAGGGAAATGCACAACAACACAGACAAGTTGAGAAACCGGTGCAAGATTTTTTATATTTTTGGTGGAGGTGCCGGTCCAGACGATTAATAATAATTTATTAGAGTTTGTGACTTGTTTATTTACAAAAAATTGGAGATTAAAATCACCCACGTTTTCTTGAGTAATGATCATAGAAATGCACAACACCAACAACTGGAGAGGCCGGTCAAAGATTTTTAGATTTTTGGTGGAGGTGCCGGTCCAGCCGGTTAATAATAATTTCTTCTAACGGTTATGACTTGTTTTGTATTATAAGATATATGTTTTGGCGACTTAGTTTTGTGTGTGATACGATGCACATTGCAATAAGACGAGGGTTAAGTGCGTGTGATTGTTAGCCTTAAGGAATAGGTCCGGTATTCTCAGCGAGCAAATTACATATCAAAACTTCGGTCGTTCGAGAAATTATGTCAGTTTAATATATTTTTCTTACTCTACAAAGTGATATCTTTTTTTAGTAAACCAAAGATATATTACACGATTTTTAAAATTATTTTAATGAAGGTATGTCGCTCTCACATTTTGAATGATAATTTTAATTCAATTCATTTTAATTAACCTTAACAACATAATATTAAATTCAATTTTAAATCAGTTATATGATTGAAAGAGCTACTTTCAAGGGGTTTTAATTCATCAATTTCTTGACTCGTACAGATACTTTTAATAATATCATCAAATGTATGACATACGTTTAGATGTCACTTCTCATCTTATTGAATTAAAAAGAGTATTAAAGTATAATAATCGTTTAGGACGTGTAAAATATTCTCTTGTGGCCCCCTATTTCTGTGACATAAGAACCACCCACATCTCAAAACAAGTTTTAAACAAAACCGTTCTGTGTATTGTGATAAAACCTAAGAGCGTATGACATCTGTCATGAGAGTGACGTATTGAACCGGCGTCCTATATACCTAAGGAAATATTACCTCACAGATGGAGAATGGCTGCTCGGTTTGAGTGGGGTGAGAGTTATGGTTGTCGGGACCTCCGAGTTTAACGGACAGCAAAAACCGAACTGTCTTGAGGAAACGTTTGACATTTCCGAACAATTTCGGTATCATGGGAAGATCAATTGTGGGGAGGGATATGAATGTTCAGGGCAAGAGTGGAAGATTTCGCCCACTTAGTAAGGGCTAAGCTTTATATCTTAGGTGTTAGCTTGCTTCATAAGAAACTACAAACTTTTAAAAGGTTCACATATTTTTAGTTCAACCATGTTTTATGTCTTGAGCTACGGATTATAATTTTTACAATAAATTGCGATGTTATGCAATTCCTTCTTAAGGGAAGTGCCAACATTGATGTCGAAACGCCGAAGAAATCCACAATCACCAATCACCGCTTTGCTACAAAGTTGTCAGTATTATTCCGTTAATACGATAATTATGTAACTGAAATGAGAGTAATTAAAATTATAACTCACATTGATAGATGGTTTAGTAGTCGACTTTTCAATCCACGCTTTTTTCGTCAGTTCTTGCAAATACATGTACTCAGTAGATTTCACCACCTGGAAAAGAAAAACAAATATTTGTACAAATGTGACACAGAAAACAATATAGTTATAAACCTACTAAGGCAATATACAATAATCATACGTCCATCTTAAATTTTACACAAAACTTATGAGTGTTTTATAACTAGGTATGATGATTAGTACGGTTTTATGCATAGCTCATATATATTTCAACTCATCATCATTTTACATTGTCTAGTTATTGTTACAAAAAATTAATCCAGATTTAACAGAGTATCTGTTTACCAGGTTAAGTCTATGTTGGCATTTGTGTAAATTAGGGTTAGATCTTTTGATAAAGTTATCTATGAAATTGCATTGGGTAAAATATGAAGTATTGTTTCGACATAAATAGAATTTCGACATCTGAAACCGTTAAGGCCTCTTACATTGAAGCAACAGCCTTCTCATCTTTTGTAGCGAATCAGAAGATTGTATGCGCAGCCAAGTTGCGCACAACTCTTATCAGCTCTAGGACACGTCTACGCGCTGTGACCATACATAGCTCACCTACCATAACGCGTCTAATGTTTCCCAATCAACCGGTCGTTCATTCCTCGCTGAGGTGATCGGATCCTAATTAGTTGAGTTAGTGAACGGCAAGCCACTCAATAGGCATTTATCTAGAGCGCAGGCTGCGTGTGGTTATTAGTCCCCGAGGTGTTGTCACCACTGATTACTGCAGCTTGCTAGAGCGGGCGCCATCACCTCTGAGTCCCGTACAGGGACTAATATAATATCTAGATATCATCACCCTTACATTATTAGCTATTGAATAGTGTAATGAGCTCATTGTTAGTATAATGATCTGCCGTCAAAATGATAATATAAATAATAATATACGGCTTGGGACGTTTCAAACATACTGCAGGAAACATTTATTTATTTTTCAGTTGAGTAATAAATAGGACTTTCAGGGTAGAGGTTTTGACAGTTGGGTCAGTTTCCGGTTCTGGCTCTAAACTGCTTTGGGTTTCCGGGTAGGGTTTAAAAAATACGTTGTAATACTACTTGTGAAGAATTTAACATTTGATTTTCATTAATTCATTTTCTTTTGTCCGGATTTGTATTGAACGAATAAGACTATTGCATTGTGTGTGTTTTTATTGTTGTGTCATGTTTTTACAAGCATTCGCTATTTAAAAAAATATAAATCTAGAAAATACACTTTAGCCAAATTTTGTTTTAATTTTTGGACGTTTATACTTCCGTCAACGACAAGAGAAGTAGCTTAAAGTAAAGTATAAGGATTAACATCGTTGCATGGAATATTATTTGTCAAAATGTGCTGAGTACAGCTCATTACTTTCGTATGCATTTATGAACTTATTTTTGTTTCTTTTAAATCAGTTTTTATAACAAAAAATAATAAATAAGGAGTGAAGAAAATAGATGAAACGGTGTTTTTCTTCCGTAGTGCATTTCCACTAGTTTTCCGCGTGTCCCTGATTGTCCCGTCCGTCAGCGGCGTCCCGCGTGTTGCCTGGCTGGGCCGGGCTGACTGACGACACGGGACGACCTGCTGCGAGGGGGGACTGATTGATGGAAGGGGTTGATTGTTACCGCGACTGGCGGGTGATTGATAGAGAGCCTCAGATAATAATGTGCGTGTGCGTGTGAGGGAAACTGTGAGCATGTGTGTGCCGCACAAACATGCTCCAGCACACGCACACGCATGGTACGACATACCTTTGATGTTTAAGTAGATATTATGTTGTTTTTTTCTGAATAAATATAATTAAAATTGTGAAAAATGAGAAACCCGGCACCTCCACCAAAACTGAAACTTTATTGTTAAACATGACTAAAATAATGCGTTCAGATCAGTGGTGTAACTAGACGCACACGCACAAGCATGGTAAGACATGCCTTTGATATTTAAGTAGATATTATATTGTTTTTCTGAATAGATATAATTAAAATTGTGAAAAATGAGAAACACCCGCACCTTCATCCTAATAATCTTGACATGTGTAACTTAAACACATGGACATCGAAAATAATGGTTTTCAGATATAATTAAATGTGAAATGAGCCCGACACGCCACCACGCAACGAAACCGCATAACGCACAGTACACAACAGCACACACACACCCACACCACACACACACACACACACACACCAACACATCCCAACGCACACTACCCCTACACACACACCACACACACACACTCACGGGTCAAGCCTGACAGCTAGAGATGGATGTGAGCTAAGTAGGTTCATGACGGGAGCTGAGAGGCTGGCTAGAAGGGTTTGAGGGGGGGGATCGATAAAAGACTATGAAGAGCCCTCGGTGCTAAAGTTTGGGGTGATCGGCAAATATGCATTACCTTAGCGGCCCTAGGACATTTCAAAAGCGTTGAACTAATGGGTCGAGAACTTTGAATAAAAATATCGGTTATCCGATATCGTTATGAACGAAAACGACGATCAACGTTCAACCACCAGGCTAGTGGTTGAAACTTATAGCAAAATATGAATATTTCTTAAATAAGGGAATGCGTACTTCAAATATATGAACATTACCAAAAATAATGTTACACAGATTGTTTTTTCTACAGGATGGATTTATGGCTTTTGGGAAGAAAATATAAAATATGAATATTTCTATAAAGTCATCAGAAACAGTCACACAATTTAGCGTTCGAGATGGGTTCAAACACTGCTTTCTACGTTTATATTTTTGAGACGCATCATTGGGAAAGGGGAGCAGATTTAATCCAAGAATTCGAAAAGTGGTAGAGTTGGAAAAGAATTGTGGTTAAAAGATCGTAAAAACTGTGAGAATAGTCTAGTTAATAAAACGTACATACGGGTTTAAAATAATCATGAAATGTGATCCCAGTAGATCAAAATAAACAAATAAATCTACGATATTAACCTATAAAACTCTCACTTTCTTCTCCCCTCGCGTTTCCCAGCGAATAACGTTGAACCCTGAACGCCTTCCTCAATCTTGATCTAGCGCCAAGTTATTCCGCCGGAGAAAACGGTCAAAGAATATCTTATATCCAATAAGGGGGTCGTGCGTTGTGGGACCGGCATACATTGACTTCGGCTGCACCTTTATGAACATAAAGTTGGAGATATATGAATCAGTACAGTCCTGCGCAGAAGATTTGACTCGAGAAAAACACTTGAGTTGTTAGAAGAATTTACCCGGGTTTGATTTTGGGTTCTGTGATTTAAACTTAGGCGAAAATTCTATTTTATTTGAAGTGATATATTTTGAAGATGAAAATTGACATATGAACCTAATGTTTAGGTCCGGATTGGAAATGGGTGAGTTTTTAAATGCAAACAGCGTCTACTCATATCTCATTATTAGCAAGGTACAAATATACACAAAAATGATACAGTAATTATTATTTACTAGACAACTGGGTGCAAGTCACGTATACGGCTCAATATGAAAAACAATGTTCGTAATAAATTACCTCATTCGTTGCTTTCGAAAATGTATTTTTAGAAGTTTTAATGGGTATTGTATGTCTGAAGATAATTATTCCCATGCGTAACCATACTTATATTGAATAAAACTCAAATTATTTCAACTGGAGCATCAATGATCCATCATCAACAATCATAATCTTTATCACTTATAATTTAACCGATGGATGTAGCTCATGCGAAGCGCAAGAGAATCTGATTTGGAAGAAAGTCGGTTTGATACCAGCACATCTTCTCAGGTTAGAGTCTGAGTCCTCTTAAACAGCACTTAGACATTCCATTCACACCAACTTCAACACCATAAATATATTAGATCCTACGAAGAGATTGAAAGGTAGGTTTTGAACGATGAGTTTGAAACACATTTTATCACATAGTATAATATATGGTATGAAAGTAACAAGAAATGCTGAGTTAAATTGTTTGATGTGCAGATTCGTTCGGCCAGTAAGCATCAAATATACATGAAACGGTAAGAAAAAATCACAAAAACGGTAAATTTCAGAATTACTAAGATGATCTAAAAGCGCAAAGAACAAACTAATTCTTTATGTTTACCTAAACTCATATTGAGAAAAATGTTACCAAAGATAACCTCATTTCCGCGTCTATAGAAACTGTGCAAAGTTTTGGAACAACTGTCATTTCAGTCAACGGTGCCAACAGGAATTTGCCTAAAATCGCACGTCTTATGTCCTTTAAAATTCATGATGTTTTCTGAAGTAATTTTAAATTCTATCTCAATCTCATACTAGCCACATATCACACTGGTTGTCGAATGTTGATGGGCACACACGGGATAGGGTAGGGAGGGGTGGAAGGGTGGTGGTGGGAGGGGGATATACGTCAGGCCTAGCCCTCAGATTGATACAGTGGGAACCACCAAACTGCATTACCTAACTCCAACGATAATGTTTCTACCATAAAACAATTAGTGCAATTAGTCTAGTGCAATTAGTGGCGCCGACTCTAGTGCGTAGGGACTCGCATTACCGTTGTATGTGCAATTATTTTATCTTGGGAAGCAGCACTCCGCGGCCAAAGCTAATATTAAATTACAAATAGCGTGACTAAATGAAATAATGTTCGTTCTAAAACAAAGGGAAACTGATTTAAATGCGTGCCCCCAGAATATACAACTTCACTGCGCTAGCTACTTATCTCGAATCAAGTTCGTTATGCACTGAAGGTGAAAAGTTAATAAACATGGTAGCAGAAAGTTCGTTTAGATCGTGTATATGTTTAGACACGCTATCAGTCAGGGCTATACATGCGCGCTTAGTTTAGGGGTTGAAGAAACACTTTGTCTTGGAATTACCCCAAGGAGAACGCCGAGGGTAGTTTATTGGCGAGCAGCTCGCCGCCTTGACTCCTACTGCACGTAAACCATGAGTCAAGGCGTCAGGAAATCATCTCATACTAACTGATCACCTACAGCTAAGGAGATGTTCAAATCCTTGTCAGCACGTTTTACAAAGTGTCGAGGGAAAAGCTGTTTCCATGTTACATATCTCCACTTCCAACCTGATTCTTGGTTTAAAAAAGTGGATAAAGTTGACCACTATCTACGAGTTCCTGAAAGGAAGGTTTTATTTAGTAGGAATATTAGTTAAAGTTTCCCCAACTTGAACTTTTGGCTGACAATATTTTTTAAAATGATATAAATGAAGTTCTACTGTAAATTTCGGACTTGTAAGATGATGATATCGATAAAATATGTGATGATACCAACAACATATTTTTACTGATAACATCATGTTTTGGTGATATCACCACATCATTATGACGACCTCCCGAATCAGAGTCTCGCACGTTTTTCTTGAGCTACATGTAGGTCATCTCACAATTGAATAAGAATCTTACAAGGGTGCATGCGTTCTCTATTTATTTTTTAATACTAGACTAGACCTCGAACGTAAAAACAATTTAAGATTATACATGCGTACACACATGCTTCTAGCCTAGACCTAGGTATAAGAATTAAAATAAATAAAAATGTAGCCCCTATGTATTTTTTAATTTTATTTATCAAAAGTCTTGAGCTCGACCCTAACTGCATCTAAATAAAACAAATGGTCACAACGACATAGCGAACATTAAAAAATATATCAAAAATATGAAAATTAATAAAATCAATAAAAATCATTTCTGTCAATTATCAACAGAACAGCTTAAAAAAACATTACTAAACGTACACACTTCATAATTAATAAATTAAGTATCTGATTGTTTTCCAAGAACATAGGAAGTATGTTTGATCTGTAAAAGGTTTATGTGTTATCTTTAGTTTTTAACCGTGAGCTTTTCTACCGCAACCAAGAGAGCTGTTTCTCGTAGCATAATAATGTGTAGGTAGAATTCCTTCTGTTATCTTTATCCGTGAAGATATTAGTTGACTTATATACGCTGCCACTTCACCTTACACTGAATAAACCAGACAAACCTCTTGACTCTTGAGTGGATGGTTATCTACCTAGAGTTATATTACTTGCAAGAGTAAATGTACCAAAGTCTGCCGCATGTGGCACGTTAATACCTAGACCAACATGTCAGGTCTGAGTCGGAGCCACGAGAACAGATCACCTACGACTTCAGAAGATGGACACCCGCTTTGTTACCCACTTCATACAACCACGAGGCACTTCTGAGGTGAATGATGACTATCTTACAAGACTGGAATACCTTCCTTAAGAGTCTGCAATACCAGAGATTTCTAACTCAAACTCTTCCTTAAGACAGTTTTTATCAGATTGTTAGCACACTTGGCACATAACTTATGGTCATGTATAGAGTCTTCTATAGAGGCATATTTTTTTGAAACAATCACAAAAACATCCAAATATATGAATTTTAGGATTTAGGATTTTTGTAAAATCATCAAAATTGGTAAATTAGGAATTTATTTGTGCGTATAATACGCAATAATTTTAAGTCATAATCGACTTAAGAAGTGAGCTGATTTAGATTTAGACACTATCCACCGTATGAATTTAAAATGGTTGTCAGGTACCGAAAGAAATGGATAAGTTTTCGTTTATACCATTATTACGTGTCAGGTTTGATTCACAAGTCGTTTAACATCTAAACTGAGTCAGTTTGATTAACGTAACGATTTATCTTTTAATTAATTTAGGAAATTCCTTCATTTTACAATCAAGCAACCTTAATATCGATGATTAAGAAGCAATAATTTCTATCTCCGTTTTAGGTAAACGACATACAAATAAATAAGCACCTACATAAAACAAAAACTTTTAGAACTTTTATAGCTTTTAAATGAAGATAGGAGGTGATGCCAGAAGATTTTATTGTTGTTTCATGTTTTTATTGATGTAGATATCTTACTTGTTGCTGTTCACCTCAAATGAGTTAGAAGGTATTGCCCTGGTTCTCAACTATCGATATATCTATTTAACACGATGATGGCTTAGGTACCTAAGAACAAAACAAGGATACATTTATTATTGAGGTAAAGATCAATGAAGATAAAACACACAATGTAGTTAGTTAACATGACTTAAGGGAGTAAAACAGCTAGGGAGAAAAAACTGTGTGGGAATAATGACTTTACCAGTTAAAAAGTTTCTTAACTGGGCAAAAAACAAAGTTCGTGACAAGACGCATTTTGAAAATTGCCTGGTGAAAACAGAATTAGATGTGGGCGCATGCAAGCATTAAGTGTTGTTGGTGTAGAGCCGCAGGGAGTTCGCTGTCGGCCATGTGAGTAAGCGACACGCGATCAGGCCTGCCGTAGTTAGCGTTTTGTACAACAAATATATGGGAAAAGCAACTAAAGTCGGAAAACTGTGTGTGAAGGCTGATAATGGGGGATACATGAATAATGCAACGCCGCACGTATCTTAATGTAATTATAAGGTTGTGTCGTCTAGAGTTAGCATACGCGAGTACTCACGGACGATGACATTTAAATGCTGAAAAATTATATTGCGGAAAAGAGAAAGTTGATTGCTAATTTTTGTGCTTGAAACCTGCCAAGGTAAAATATATTCTCTTTTCAGCGACTAATAAGGTACAGGCTGTGATGCTAATTGTGTAAGTATGCCCAAGTATAAGGACTGAATTCCAGCATTCGTTTAGAAAACCTTGGAAAATACACAGTCAGACCTGTTAGTGCCTGCTATCAACCTTAACTTATAAACATCATCTTCCAATATTATTAATTGTCATTTAGAAAAAATACAACAATGCAAACTGCTTGATTTCATACGTTTTGTTGTTATAGAATCAAAATTAGAATACATCCCAAAACAATATAAAGCGTAGCCACAGTTTTGTTCTCTTGAGAATATGTATCGTTAAATAATTTGTGTATTTTAAATCATCATTATTTAACTCTAGGAATGTTTTAAGTTTTTATAAAACTCACAGCAACAAAAGTCGGTGACGAGGAACTTTAATTTTACCGAAATCAACGGTACCTGTCACCAACCCCCTACAGCGCAAGGACGCTGTCCATCGCCCAACTCTGGCACACATATGATTTTTAGTTATAGTGCTGCACAAAAACACCAGGGGAGAGGCTTCGAGCCCCACGACCATTCACCAAAACAGATGGACGATAATAATTTACAAAGAAAAAGTATCTATTTAACGGCATAGACGTTCTTCGGTTATAAATTAAAATCTAATTGGACCGATAAATTGTTAATAATATGTTGATAAGATTTTTAAAGAAGAAAATGAATTGAAATATAACTTCAGTATTGTTATAGTTAGTCAAGGTTGCTATTTTACTAAGGTTGGAAAGTATATTATTTAAATTGTGTCTTATAACCTCTGAAATATACTCATACTAAACTTTAACGATTCTTGAAAATAGTTCCCTGGTGTGTTGCCTAACATACTTTGTGTCATTCTCCTCTTCGTAACAACGTTTACTGCTTATATATGAGAACTCTGCAAAGAAAATTAATGAAGCCATCTACCAACAAATTATCCTTCTTTTTAACATCTTGACGAAAACCATTCTGACTTTTACCACTTAACCCAAATCTCTTTACCCTTCTGAAGATTTAACATAAAATACACCGTAGTTTGTCTGCTAAAGAATTATACACAGAACAAACTGATTTAAAGGGATACAAATAATTGTGTAATATGTATCTGTCATAATTCTCTAGCGAGGGAAGTCGTTTATGTATTTAAAGCAACATTTTCTTAGCTGAGGTCTTTGCTAACATTCCCAAGTGGTTTGGGAAGAAGGAATCCACTCAAGGCGAAATAGCTGTTAAAAACAGACTTCTCCCCACATAGCTTGGTGCACCTTAAGCGGTTGCTGGATAATTAGGATTATAACAGCGTGGCGTAATAAGCTGTCGGTGGCTCTTTGAAGTGTTTCAATTTGCTTTTTTATGCGCCTGAAGAGAGGTTTACCGTATAAATCTTGGAATAATAACTAGACGCTGGCTTTTCTACGATGCATACTACCAAAACCAAGCTTTTCCCGGATTTAATATAGATTGTTTGTTGAACCACCTTAAAGAGTCAACAATTAAAAATACCTTCTACATTACTTTCGTTACGGCCACTAATCCATGTGATGGATTACGGGGGGGAAAATGAGCTAAGGGAAAAGCATCTTTTTTTTTAATTTATAGCACTTTGATATAAAAACGAAGAATTTTGTAGCGATTTGTAGCTTCGATTTTATTACCCAACTTAAAAACTTACCGGGTTTCCGTGTACAAATTTAGAAAAAATGTATAATACAAGTTATATTAACTCAACGGAATTTAAATAATCATAAAAATAAAGATGTTTATGTTTAATAAGAATTAATACGGGAGGGAAAAACCTTGGTTTCGTAGAAAAATTGCTTTGTAAAACTTGAAATATATTGAATAAAAAACACCACACGAATAATAATTATACGGTCAAAAATTAAAAAGCCAACAAGTGTGCAAATTTTTGAGAGCATCTATAAATTAAAAATAAACTCAATTAAAAAGTAAAACTTATGGAAAATGTTAAAAGTACAAAAACATCTGAATCACAAATGGTGGAGGTGCCGCGTTAGCTGCATATTTAATCTAAGGTCAAAACTAATCACTATTTCTGACTGGTCAACAATAATGTTCAAAACACTCACCCAGCACACGCACGGACTCCCTCACATTTTCATCCCTGAACCTAAACAAAAATTTAAATGTGGATTGTTTTACTTATTCACGTTGTTCGTCAAACAAACGTACCCAAATAAGAAATTTTGTTTGAACCTTTTTTCTTTTTTCGAGTATATTAGATTTTTTCGGAAAATTTTGGATTTTGAATAATATGTACTACAGTTTCTCTTTTTTATAAATTTTGTAAAGATTTTATGTCAAGAACAAGCGTTCTTATTTATGTATTTAAACCCAATTTAAACTAAAAAAAAACAGTTATTAATTTTTCATATTTATGTATTATTTATTATTGTTTTCAAAATACAACAACTTCCAATTTTTTACACTGAAAGAATTTAAAAAAAGTTGTTTAGTTGTCCACGGCGTAAATATTATCCTTCGTGAATGTGAATGTACGATAGGTCTATGTGCTCAGGAGCAGTGGGACTCAAAAGTCCCGTCGGCTTATGGAGCTATTATCATATCCATGTTAATGTGATACCACAATAAAACTGAGCGACTTGGAAGTCCCGACAGGGATGAAAGGGTTAATGCAAGTGAGATTGTGCTCTGATAATATTTTGCTCAAACTCCTTGAGAACCGCAACGTCACTTCAGAAGAGAACCGACTATTCTTTTTGAAATGGTAATTTTCCAAAACAATGTGAACACATTTTCTAATTTTCACTCCCTTACAGAAAAACACGACCCTCCTCATTTCAACAGGAAAGTTAGTGCGGGTATCAAGATTCGATGCGGGGTGGGTGAAGAGGGCGGGGGGAGGGGAGGGGCATACTTTTTTACTTCCAGGTTTTCACCCACTAAGTTAAACAGCTCTCGTTCTTCTGTCGGAAAAAGAAAACACAATTTGTCTCATTCATCCCCACCCCCCTTTCCTTGGCAAACTTCAGATTCACGGGGCCCAACACCTTACAAAATGAAAACCCGCAAGTGAGAAATCATATCTCAATCTCTAATGAAATGTAAATTGGTTTAATTCACTCCAGCAGGAGGATTTATTTAAATTATTTAGCAGCAGGGTTTTAATTTAAAATGTTTACCGAGTTTGATAAAGACTAAGCTTCAAGTAAGGGAGATTAAAAGGGGGGAAGGGGGAGGGGGTTGAATAAGTTTAAAAAAGCTTTTCTTAGAAACTGTAAAGACGAAAATGTCGTCAGTTCCTAAAACAGTGTGCGTGTAACCTTATCGCGACATCTTGTCACCAAAATTATAAGAATAATAAGAATTTGATATTTGATACTTTCGTTGCCCACAATAAAGGAGACGTTTATTTTGATGGCCATTTCGCTGTGTTCAAAATAATATGTTTGTAACATAATTCCGGGACAATTTCTAATTTAAATATGTCAGTTGGCCTCAGAAAATCGTAAGCAAGTCGTAATGAAAAGTTTTGGGACTATTAATTATGTCGTACTCTGTTAAATTAAAAACAAAATTATTATAAAACAAATAATTAACTGCGAGCGAAGCGAGCGTTTCCATATGACTCTCCGAAAAAATAGTCACTGGTTTGTTTTTCTTTGCTTTTTTTTTAGTTAGTTTTTGTTGTTTTTGTTGTATGTCTCGCCAACGTTCGAACGGCAGGCTCGGATCGAGTTGAAATTTTACCACCGCAAGCTTTGTTCTCGATTTAATCCATTATTTTTGCAAAATCGTTCAAAAAGTTTTATAAATTCAAAGTTAACAAATTTAAAGTTTTTTTTTGCAACTCAACGTCGAAAACTTGAGATAGCCATCATTTAACAGTCCTCCGTCTACGAATATGTTAATTTTATTTTGATCCCATAAGTAGTGTAGATGGAATTACATTATACAAAAGTAACGTTGCCATGGCAACGAAAAGACGCGCGAAGTTTCTAATGCACTGCCACCTAGAAGTAATCAAAATACTTTCGAGGAAGCAGTCTATTATTTGTCAACAAAGAGATTAAATAGTTTCCCCAAGGAGTCAAGGTCCTCTAGATGGCGGTGGATTTTAAAGTAAAGATTTAAACACGGGTTTACCCAAATACCTTGGCAATAATAAATAATACTGGAAACGCGAACGTCGTAAATTTTTAAATTTAAAAAAATGAGCAATGTGGGTCTAGCTATAGCACGTGCTCGCTTATCAACGCGTCCAACAGAGCGTTTCCTAGTATAAACAAATAGCTTTGAGCCTCCTGTGCCTCTAGAGAGGCTACAGGATGCCTATAGAGTGCGTCCAATATGCCTGGTATCGTCACCATGGCTACGAGTATCGACCCGCGCTAAACGCTAGAGGCAATACACGTCCACCGACTTCGCCAGCTCGCTCAACGCCACTTGAGCCGGCGCTAGGCAGAGAACACTTGGAGCAAGTGGACAATTCAACTGAAATTCCCATCAAATTATTCAAATTACGAGTATGAAAAAATGTTTCTCTATTCTAATCTCAAAGTGTAACAGAATTTAAACGGGGACATTAAAACTGCATCTCTATTGTCTTGTTGAAGGCTTTGTTCGTAGGACGTTGGCTTGAAACCCTAGCCATATTACCATGATGTTACAGAATATATTTTATGTTTGTATTTGTTACAATGTCCATGGTGTTGATAGTGTCGGACAGGATTGCCTTGGTCTGTTTCAAATTCAATGTCACCCAGCCCCACTGAAAACCAGTTATGTGACTGAGTGGGTAGATTCTTGACAAGAATTTATTTATGTATTTATTTGTTTATGTATTTATTTATTTGTTTAATTTATTTATTAGCGAAGATTGCTTAGAAATAAACTCCATTTAGTCTGTTCGTAACTTTATTTTTATGTTTGCTGTGGTCACACTATACTTGATGGACCATAATAAATCTTACACTTTAAATTTCGATGGTATTCAAATGAAGTTTACCAATCAATGGAATGAAATTGGTTGAGGAATTTAGAAACTGGTGTAGAATTTTAATAGGTAATGTTTGTCTCCATTTAGTATATCTTCTCATTCAGGGTACAGCCGATTGATCACATATATACTTAAGATGATAAGCGTTTTTTTTTTTTACTACATTTTGATTCCTTAGTTTTTTTCGAAACACTGGCTGACACATAACAGCGTTAGAAACAAATGAACACTACTGCCAACGCATCTCAAATTATATTATACTATTGCTTCATTACAAAAAAATAGATTCTTTATTTAATTAATAAAATCGTGGAGGGTGATTTGTATATTATGTATTACGTATATTCATTTTAATTTTATTAGTTGAGATAAAATTCTTCACTTGCTTAGCTTCACATAAAATGTTACGTTATATTGTCTAGTCTAGACACATTCTCGTTGTTGAACTATTTAAAGTATAAAAATAAATATTTTCTAATAAAAGTGATAATAAACAAAATTCCAAACTTTATTCCAATTTAGACGAAAATGCTGGGAGATGTGCTTTTATGCCGTGCTTCTATCAGGAATTGTGAACGTTATGCATAGATCGATTCACTCCACAAGTAGTCAAAGTATAAACTGACTCTAACTCGGATATTTATGAGCAGTTGACACTAGAATGAATATTTAGATAGTTCACTTTTATTATATAATACATGCCTACAACGTCACGAACGAAATGGATAATACAGAATCAAAATACATCAAAGTCCTGACTTGATACTCTCGCAAGTACTTTAGCCTCGAAGTGTTCTTTTTTAAGACGTTCGTGATGCTGGGAAAGTTAGCGAGTTGAGATTCACCGAGTTTAAAAAGTTTGCCAACTCGACAACGCAACTTTCGATGTTATTGGAGAGTTGGATAAGCAAGTTGGATCAATCGCAGCGACCGGTTTAAAGCTCGCTTACAAGCTTAACTTTATAGAGTGCGTAAGATATAGCACGCACGCGCCTAAAATACCGTGGTTTATTATTGTTGAGCTTGCTTCCATCTAGCTAACCCATATTCGTGCACAAGCTGAATTTAACTCACGAAAGACTATTGAATTATTTTGATTAACACAGTGCTGATATCATTGCTTAACGCACACAAGTCACAGACATAATCGTCGTTAATCGATTTTACTAGTTAATAATACATTCAACAAACGAACACTTACATTCATAACACGCACATGCATAAATATGCACATGCACAAACATGCAATACAATAGATGCGAAACAAAAACACATTTTTACAATATAATATGCATTATACGCTTCGTTTGAGGTTTGATTTCAGTCATCAATTTAAACTCACCGAAAGTCTTATTAACTATAAAGTTTTAATATGTTTGGGGTATTTTAACTTTTAATCATGTTCGTTAACAAATATCATAAATAAAACATAGGGTTTAAAATTCTAAGGCCATGCTATAGTTTTGCTATGAGTTCGCCATCTCGTTATTATAGCATCAAAACGCAGACTTCAGCCTCCACAACTAAAGAGAGTGTGTTAAACTTTAGAGGGGGTTCTTTATTAAGCTTAGATCTAAGTATGAACAAATTATTTATAGTAATTTATAATAAACATTTAATCAAAACATGCGTAAATAATTTGACGACTATATTTATTATAGTCGAAAATACATTTTTGTTTTAAATATAACGAATTCATAGGTAGTTAAAATTGAAAAGCATAGATGCATAGATCTAATTAAAATAAGCAATTCAGAGGTAACTTTGGCCTCCTGACTCGAACAGTTTGAAAATCCGACTTTTTTCTCTGAACAATGTTTCTATCCTTCATGGTTAGCTGCTAACATAACAGCATTGTGTTGTACGTGAAGGCGTCAATTCCAGGTTTGGACTCGTTTTTTTACCGTCTGAAATAAAAAAAAACATTTATTGAGATAAGTTGTTAAATTTTACAATATCCTGAAATAGCTTACGTTCGGATTTTGTGTTCGGCTACAGAGAATGGAATGGAATAGAAAATAATTTTCTTCCTTCATTTTACAACATAATACACAATAATGTGAAATGGTTTACAATATAATAATATATAAATAATATATATGCATATACTGATTTACTACTCAGCCAGTGTTCTTCCTATTTTGTCCCAGTTACAACTCGTCCATTTATCACTATCCCAACAGGCGTCGTCTCCTTACAGATGTACGAGTGCAGAGAGTGTCAGGGTTAGAGTATAAAGGAAATGTGTTCTAGGTTAAAGTCTTCCAGGTTTTGTTGTTGCGAATCTTTCTGGATCGGTCTCACTAACAACTGGAAGAACTGGTTTTAAATGTGTTCATGTTCTAGATATATCAAATGTGAAGTAACAAGTGCAATCTTTTAACTGAATCTCACACGAGAATCCTTTATATTCTTTTGAGCACCCATTATATTATAACTATGTTATTGTCTCTGTTTGTTCCACGATTCTATTCATTTATTGTTTGATAACTGACACATATAGCAAATTATATCATATCAAATTTGCATTTTTCTGATGTCAAGTTAAATTATAAATGAAATAATATTGTTTGCATCTGTCAGCTTGAAAATAGAGAGAATGCTTAATTTTCGGTCTATTTCTTTTAAAATAAATTTTAAACCAAAATAAATCAACTTTTCGTACATTTGGGTTAAGTCACTCAATATAAATAATCAAGATAAATTAACTTGACTACTTTTATTCAATATAAACGAGAAATAACAATATTTTGTTCGACTTTCAAAAAGAGTTACTGACAGATAATTAACATTTCTAAATCTTCCAGATTTTTTTTTTGAATTTTTGAACCCAAATATGTACTCGACTCCATCCCCGGTTTTAAACTCTATTAAAATGATAATAGATTTCAATCTAAAACCAATGTGTTTAACTCCAGTTCGTTCCCGAGAATCAAAATCGAGTTATAAAAGTGTGAATGAAGGTATATTAATATGCGTAGTACTTCCTGTATAAGATAAAATATTCCCGTCCAATATTTCGCGACGGTGTCGATGTGGTGAAGGGGGGGGGAAGTAGGGGTAAGGAACTTTTCGACGACTTTCAAACCAGTTTTCTGATTAAAAAGAACGTTTTTTTATCACGTAGTCGCGGTCTTCTGGGTTCATTAAAAGTTTCTCGGTAATGTCCTCTGATCAGTAGAGAGTTTGGTAGGGATTCTTTTCAGACATATTTTTACATAGAGATTGTGAGAGTCATCGTCTCTCTCTCTCCCCCCTCCCCCCCCCCTGCGGGGGTGTGACGGGGGGGAGATGCTATCGGCAGGCGGCGGGAAGGCACTCATTATGTCAAACCAACCGCACAGCCTTCTATAGGCATCCTGCCGCGTCGTTCCACCGCCCGCTGTCCCAGTTTGACGATACCGATGGATAATTTAAACAATTACAAGGCGGTGAGACGCGGGTTTACCGGCTCGATGGCTGTGTGTGGGGGCGTGGGCATGGCGTGTTCAGAACCTGCGGGTTAACTAAACACCAAAACCCACAAAGCATTGCAATCAACGAAAGTATTGTCGTTTCGTTGTTTTTTATAAAATAATTTGTTTGGGGTAGCCCGTATACCGACAATGGTGTAAAAAACTTAAACGTATTATAATGATGTGTGTTTAAGCTGGCATTATAGATAGTATACAATCTACGTGCAGGCACAAGTAGAAACCTAGTCAAATAATGTCAACTACAACACTAAAACAAATATTTTGTGAGTTTTTCATGTATAACAAGTATGTACTTTCTAACATAAACATAACTAAAAGGGGAATTTATGGAGTAGATAGAAGTTGCTCAAAACCATCAAACTAAAATTGCTTTTTGTGGTTACTTTTTGCCTATCCTGAACGATGCCATGAGTGAGGATAGATGAATTTATAAAGTTTTAACTTTCAGTTTCCAAACAATTAAAATTTCCGTACTAAAATTTATCATTTTACATAGTAAAGCAATCATAACTTTAATTTAGACAATATAGAAAGCAAACAAAATTTGTAATATATAGGAAGTCCGCTAAAGGAAACTCCTTTGTATTTATTTAATAAGCAATGAAAAGGTATAATAATGACGAAAATAATGTAATTAATTGAAACGAGCAGAGGACTCGTTTCGAGTAGAATGTACGGTAAATGATGTAATGTTTTTGTAACGTCTTATCTTATACTGACCACGATATTAATACTCTTCGTGTCGTGAAATGAATCCAAAGAAATATAACAGTGAACAATGTGACCTTGGGTTTGACCTAGACCCGATGACAAATACTTCCAACAGATGCCACGTGACAGAATCTGGGATATTCAGTAAAAACCGTTAGAAAACATAAGATTGATCGGGAATAGAAAAACCTTCACGTTTTATCCCTATCTGTAATAACATCAGCTTATTGCCGTTGAGTTATGTTTTACAGTGTGGTTAAATACAGGATCGACGATGTTTTGAACAAGCATGAGTACGAGAGCACGCATAATAGGGTGCGAAGCTATCGTTATACAACGTTGTATCTTTTTTAGAATTTTGGTGGAGGTGCCGGGTTGCAAAGCTCGTTGACCCAAGGGGTCACAAAACATGTTGTGCATTATCCGTGTTGAAGGGTTTTATCAACAGAAAACTAGTCGGAGGTCTTGTTTGGCTTATCTTGAGACGTGATACACGCACAGACGGACGGACAGACAGAGAGACGGACTAAAGCGATGCATTCAGGGGATCTTCGCTCAATATCAAGGATCCAACACAGTACAATATAGAAATACTTGTTAATATTATTATATCAAAAAAATTATGTTTTTCGATTCTAGATGGTTCCACTAAAAACATTTCTTAAGTTGATAATTTTTCCTTTTGGCAGCATGGATATGCCAGCAACAAACTGCAACAAAAAAGGATTGTTAGATCATTTTTATTCAATTATTTATTTTATTAATTATGTATTTTTTTCTAAATTATGAATTCATTTATTTTATATATAAATAAATAAATAAATTAAATAAATTTTTATTTAGAGTCTGCCCACTCAGTTATATAATGATTTTCAGTGGGGGACTTTAAATCAAGCGACCAAGCCAACCCTGCAGGCCTGATTTTGTAATGTGCTCATAAACAAGAGAACATTTAAAAGTAAAATAGTAAATAAATATGTATGATTTTATAAAAAGCAAACGGCTATATTTATGTAACTTCTGGATTCTAAACGTAAATTTGTCGGAAAACAACCTTTTTATGGATGTCCAAAAACATTCTTGTTAAAAAAATGTAATTTTTATCATTGCTCAGACGCTTCTTGGCAGTTGGATATGAATTTTATTATCTATCTCAAACGTGCATCACTCCCTATTCAATATTCACTTAAGGTAAAAACAAATCAATATTTCCCAACCATTGAGTAGTTAAACCCCACGAAGAATTCCGCTCCGCTCCGTCTCATGAATGATTATGATTCGCTGACTAAGATTATTTCCCGGAATTTAAGCGCTCGCTTTAAGTGACGTCACCTCAGATCGATAGACCAAGTTTAGCTGTACATGTGTTGAGATTGGCTTAGTACCTAGAAACACGTGTAGCTCTCACGGGTGAAGCTTAAGCAATTACACTGTCGGCTGTCCACTATGTGACACATTATTAGCCGCGGTAGAGAATTAAAACCACCCCCCCCTCCCCCACCCTCATCCACCACCGCCAGCCGCGGCCGGGCCGTGCATTCCACCCCATAGAACTGATTTATAGCGCGTGATGTCGGGCTTTACAGTGTTGCCGTGGACAACGCCAGAAACAAGTAACACTAACATTCACTCAGGGAAAACACAGGCTCTTCTAAATTCACAGAGCTTTCACTGCTGGAAACGAGTGAAATAACATTTACCTCTAAATTCACAATGTGGTGATATAACATTCACTTAGAAAGTACGAGCTCTATATTCACAGAGATTTTACGATTAAAGCGAATTTCACAACAATCACTTCAAATTCACAGAGATTTCACTGCTGGAAACGAGTGAAATAACATTTACCTCTAAAATCGCAGAGCTTTTATTGCTGAGAGTAAGTGCAATGATATAACATTCATTAGAAGAAAGAACAAGCTGTAATTTCTCAGAGCTTTCACTGCTGGAAACAAATTAGTTAACATCCAGTGAAAGTTCACAAAGCTGAGAAAGATTGACATATCGTTAACATCTAAATTCACAGAGATTTCACAGTTACTGAAAGCGAGCGAAACAAAGTCCTCTAAATCCCAGAGTATTAACTGATAAAATGGTGTGCACAATTTTACCTCACCCTTATACACAAACCTCTACTTCCGAACTTCTAAAATAATTCACTACTAAAAACAATACGAAGTATTTCCTACTCAATTCACAGAACATTCCCAATTGAATAGGAAATAGCTTTTTCTGCTGAATTCAACTATTACATGTGACACATATCACGTCCAAAACTTATTTAACGATTAAATTAATTGAGAGTAAAGTAAATTAGAAACCATAACGTTTCATACAGGCAAATTGAGAGAACTGTAATGGGGTTGTTACTGTTAGGGATGACATAATAACTCAATAGGTGGCAGCACTAGTTGTAGATAACAACTAGGGTTGGCCATATACAACCGTGTTAGTATAGCTACACATACGAACTGTAATACATAGTTTCTTTGCACCTACATGTTACACAAAAATGAAATAAGCATTTGACGTTTACATTACTATTATAGTTTTTCAACGTAATAAATAGTTTTTATCTCATGAGTATAAACGCGTATATTTTAACCTACACCTACAAACTTTCAGCAGACGATAGTTTGCGGGTGGGCATTTCGGCACTAGGTCCAAGCAAACACTAACTCGACGGATACAAACACACTCGACTATAATAGTTACACTCATAAAAAGCAAATTCTATAAACGTACAATTTTATTTACTGCCGTAAATGTTAATCTTATAACTTTCAGATGTACTTTTTGTTTACATTCCAACAATTCCCAACTGTCCGTTAACAGGCAAAACAAATTAAAAATCGATCTATGTTTGTGTTGTTTTTTTCATTTTGGTTACTACCTCGTAAATTTTATAACGGGCCGTCTACAGCCGGTTGGGTCTACCGCCGCCCAGGCCGGGGACATCTCTAGGGGACGTGTAATTCTGTTTGTCACTGCCAAACACACTTAAAAGTGTATTCTGTGTTTGTCTTGGTGATGCGGAGCTCGCGTGTCGGCTAACAGCTAGAGTGTACTTTTATTTGTGTTTCCCCCGTTTAGTAAGATAAATTGTCGGAATTATCGGCAAAGTCGAATTGGGTTACGTTACCCCCGCCCACTTATACAAGTTAGTTTGGAAAAGGAAGGGTCATTTATCCTAAATACGAGACGCTTTTTGGAAAGTTTCAACGTTTGGTAAGCGTTGCGTTTATGACAACAGCTGGTCGAAGGTTTTAAGTAAGATATTGCGGATATTTTAAAGCTATACCGCATTGTTACGAGTGAGTTATCCTTGTGAAAGATCATTTTAAGGCGTTATACGAGGCAAAACGTTTTGGGCCTTTGATTAAAGTTTATTTGTAAACATCGGTGTATTTTATCATGTCTTCTACGAATCAAATACGCTTACAATGTTGAAAGTAGTAAGTCCTAAGTACGGTCAGGTCTCTAGAAGTTCACGTAAAATATTTCTAAAGGTTTAAATAAGTTTTAGGTTCATTTAAGAATTTGTTTTGAGCTATTATCTTTCTTGTAAACGTAATTTTGAAGCGTGTATAAGTGATCATCACCTAAAGCGACACATACTTAAGATGTGCCAGGAAATCACACAATTGATTATTGCTAATAGATAATATGTGAATACCATTCATAATAAAGCCAACACAGTGGGTTTACTTTATGCATAGTTTCATCTCTACGCTGGAGATGTTATTTTCCAAAATGTTATCCTAACATTCGAATGGAATTAATAGAAGAAAATAAAACAGCTAGTAAGTAACTTCGTCTTTGCCGATTCAGAATGGTTGTCTCAAATGGTTAAACCGGAAAGTATATAGACGGAGAACTATCTTAGATAGTTCGAAAACAGTTTTAATTCTTTTATACAAATGTCTTCTCGATAACATCGTCTTTTAAATAAATTAGTCTGTTCCTGGAAGTAAAATCGAATTTAGTCTCCTGCATAGTTTAAATGTGCCAAACTGGCAATCCATATTAATTCCAAAACGAACAGGTCTTCTAGTCCTGATAACGGAACAGTTTTGACCCTTATAACTTAGAATGAGTGGATATCGGAATTATTTTTTGGATACAATTATAGCTACTACCACAATTGCATTTGCACAAATGAAAGTAATTTTGAAAAAAAATAGGTTAATTCATTGTGTGTGAATAGACTAATTTAATCCATACCCATTTAATTTATATCACAACTTGCATATAAATGTAATTCCATTTATAAATAATTTGCAATCAATCTAAGTACAATATTAACTAATAATTTTGATACATTAACATCACAGTGCATTACACGAAAATAGTAAAATTAGAAAGAACATGGGTCTAAATAAATCATTAAACATACTTACTAATGCAGAATCTATGTTTATTTTTAAATCCCCGCGGATCAACTTAAACATAATATGCGAAACAAAATGTGGCATTAAATGACTGTGTGCATACTGGTTAACCCCTTTCCACTTTTTATTACACTGTTTACACGTTTTAGTGCTGGCTTAACTGAGCGTATCAAACTGCTTTAAAGTCCGCGGCTACCCAGCATGTTAAGCTGAAATTAACATGTAGAGGATTGGCCGAGTCAGGAGTGGCATTATTATTTATTTCTCCACGTTTCAAAATGGCTGCGTTTACACTAGGTTTAACGCGTGTTCGCATTACGTGAATAGGTGGGGAGAAACGCTGAATAACATTATTTGCTGTTTACACCGACATTTGCAAATACTACGAACAATGATTGTTAAAGGCTCGAGTTCCCATTTTAAAATGTACAATGACTATATTACCAACGTACTATAACATTTAAAATTGTAACCAACTCCTAATTAAAAGTTATTTTATTCCACTGTCCATGAAGGTAATCGCTTCCATTACCCTTAAACATCTTTAACAGTTCTTACAACAATAATAACGCTAATTCATTTCATAATCAAAATCTAAGTTTTAATTTATAGAAAGTACTTTATATTGTTCAGTTTTCTGGAAACCCTAAGTCCTGTAATACTCATTGGTGATTTATCAATATGATTATAAAGATGGAAATGACAATAGTACTTCACTACGTTTATACAAAATTGGATACGCAGTCTTCAATTCTACGCTAAAAAGGGAAGAAGATATATAGTAATATTTAAAATGTGATTATGCTTTAGATAGAATGAAGGCAAACGCTCACATTATAATAACATCAATAAATTCAAATAATTCAAATAATCAATAAGAATAATCCAATTGGAAAAAAGAAGAAAATAAGCAATTCATACCAAACACAAATATACTAACATCAATTCAAAAAGCATTATAGTTAGGCATTTTATGCATAGTTATATTGGATTGGATTGGATATTGCTTAACGTCTCATATTAATTTATAGCCATTATTTTGAATTCATTAATAGATTTATACAATCCTAAAAACAGAAACTTTACTGGTGTCTTGATGTCTGCTGAAGTCCTGAAATTGTTTAATTAAGTTTTGTAAAACTAAAAAAATCTGTAGTATTAAATTTAAAACACAATGTAAACACTTTTCCTCGCTCTAAATATTTGCGATGATTAAGTCGCTTAACCGAATACCACTCCGGTTTAACTTGGTATATTACTCTTCGCTGGAGAACTTACATCATAATTAAGGTTAGATGAACCGTTTGGGATAATATAATTCCTGGAATGAGTAAACGTCGTGATCGCTAAGCGAGTGAGCTAATTTACATCGCGAGTAGTTAAACCTCCATTAGAATCCTGACGATAAAACACAGTGTGTTATTTTAAACTCGAGTATATGCAGTAGAAGTTGCATCAACATCAAGTTAGTGGAAGAATAATCAGTCTTACCTTCGAACAATTCAAGACATTTGTCTCTGCCTTATTCTAGAAGGTTGTGTATCAGTTAAATGTATATTGCAATATATAAATATTTTTTAATGTGAAGTGAATGTTGTTAGAATTAAGTACAAAAATGTTGAGAATTATAGAAAATTGTCATGGAAATGGAAAACATGCCTGCAGAAGTGTGATTTGTATAATGTATTTATATTATTGTAAATTGTGATTAATGTGTATTTAAAAATGCATGCAAAGATAAAGGAGAAAAAAGACAGGAACTAAACAAATTGCATTTATTATAAAATAATGTAAGTCACAATAATTATATAAGGTGTGGCAAAAAGGAATTTAACTAAGGTGTTATTGCGTCATTGCAATAATCCCAACAATATATTTAAAATACTTTAAATAACAAAACCAGAGTCCTTATTATAATGAAAACAATTTAAGGACTTACTTGATCTTTATAAATAAATAAATGCAAATTTCAAGTATTTTCAATGCCCTTCTATTGGCAACATTTAAAACATAAAATCCGTCCAGGGTCGATTTGGGGTATTAAAAATACCCGAAATTATGCATTTATTTTATATTATAATGAACATGATAATAAGTCCTTAAATTGTATCTTATTTCATAACCTAACACTGATAATCTCAGCATTAATATCTATTAATTAAGATCTAATGGCTGACCACTCGAACGTTGTTACTTTATTAACTCAATAAGATACTGCCAATCAACTAGTGTCCCTGCGAGTATTCCTTGTGAATTTGTGTTAACTTTTCTTTACACACATTTTCCTGTTTGAAAGAAACCCTCCCAAAGAACTCAGAAGCATGACAAAGACCGTCCCAGTAGCAGACCGTTATATTGGCAATATACGTTAATTTACGGCCTAGTTAAAAGCCTCGGGTCTCTCGTTAAGTTAGTGCGAAGGGCCACAGAGGCATGAATGCTATTAGGAGGTGAATTTACAGTCTCAATCTCATTCTCAGGCAGCCGATGCTGTATATTGATATTGGAGCCCGCGTCTCGGTTGGTGCAGCAAGGCTAATGATAGGGGGGGGGGGTAGGGTGAAAAGTGTTCGTTAGTGTGCACGAGAGTGTGATGGTGCATCGGGAACGTTCGTTGCTTGTTACAGTAGGAGCAGAGTCAACGTTGGTTCATGTGCAGAATTAGTTATTGTTATTATCTTTGTAACTGTAGTTGGCGCCAACAGGGTTAACTTGGTCTCCCATTTTATATCCCCCACTGCGAATCAGTTATGTGTCAGAGTGGTTGGACTCTAAATACGAATTTATTCACTTTAACTTATTTAAGTTAAGCATAATTCGGTTCGATCGGAAACGAAAGCAGTATATAGGTACTGATTATATAGTGAAATTATGGAAATACAATCCTAAATGAACAATTTTTGTTTATTGTCATGTTAAATATCATATTGATAAATCGGTTGTATCGTGCCCAACTAGTTCGGTTGGTGTTTTCTCTTTAAAGTACCTATCTCTGATTGGTCATTTTTCGCACATCGGCGTCAGCGCCGACAGTGTTGGCCCGGTCTACTTTATATTAAACAACGAATGTATTTATTTCAGTTTCAAGGTTAAAATGAGTTCGTACCGGGATTACAGTTCGTACCCTTCGAATAGGGAACAAACTTATCAAAGATTAAACGTGCTACATAAATTATTAATGTGAGTTCCTTCAATCAAAAGCTTAGAAATCTGTCTTGATCACGCTACAAATCACTTTCTTGTGTTGATAGTAATACTTATCGCTAGATCGCTAACGAAGTAATAGAATTACATCGAGCTAAACTCACCTGTTACATTGTCCAGTTTGAAATAATAACAAAGCCGTAGATTTCACGGCGTAAAAGTTTAATAGTCTAAAACGTCGGTCCGAGCGTTCCACTGAAAAGAGCGTCATTTCCATTGTTGTCTTTATGCTGCCAACAGAATCTAAAGAATACACAAATATGACGTTGTTATAGAGGCCGCCACTAAAACCAGACACGCAACATTAGCATAACAATGGCAAGGACTGTATTTCACATTTACTTTAGCTTCATAAAGCAGGGGGTCCCCGGTAGCTAGAGACAACCCCCCCGCGCTTCCGGTATCTAGCCAGTGAGGGAGGATCTAGGCCGCGGGCTAGGCAGCCAGTCGTGCACTAACACAACACTTGAGTTGCATGTTAGGAGGCGATGCGGGAGAGGAGAATGAAAATAGCAACGAATATATTGGGTAGGGGAGGTGATATAAGGGTTTCTAGGTGAGTGGTTTTAAGGGTTCGTTGCCCGAAATGGACAGAAGAAGGGCACTTGATGTTTTTAAATTTTAGTTGAAAAATGGTAACTATTCAATAAACGTTAAGCGGGTTAAGCATTTTCATTGGTTTACTTTGAAATTGCCTATAGAAATTTCAATTTGTATTTGACATCTGGCAAAATTAATTGGATTTACTATTGCGATATATTATGATGCTAATTAGAAGGAAAAAATTTAAAGATTTTTAGGTTTTTGGTGGAGTTGCCAAGAGCGTTTGTGTTTTATTTTGTTCATTGTTAGAATTTCATAAAATTATTAATTACCATTAAAGTAGATGCTATTAGAAGATTAGATTGTGGAGGTGTACGATTTTAAATTGTTTAATTTTTGATATGCCATTACAAATTAACATTTTATTAAAGGGAAAATCATAGTTATTTTCATAAGATTATTGCTAATTAACTTTGTAAGGTTTGCAAGTGTTCATGGGTAGGTTTTGATATTTGTTTTTGAATTGTCAATAACAAACTACATTTTTATTAATGATTACATTCAAATTATATTGCATAGATTATGATGCAATTAGAAGATTTTTAAGTTTAGGTAAATGCGGTACGCAACATTTTTATCTTGTATTATTTTATACTTGCGGTTAAGATTTTAAATTTTATGAGCTGCTTCTTTTAACGTCCGTATAGATTAATTCTCTCTCTCTCTCTCTCTCTCTCATGTGTTCTGTGAATATCTACGAATCTCTCTCTCTCTCTCTCTCTCCCCCCCATGTGTTCTGTGAATATCTACGATGTTCCTCTTGTGGAATATATTACACAAATATTTTAAGTGATAATCCCACCAATAGCCGACAGCACTAGTATATTTACTATATACCATTCATAAATTCCAGCAAAACTTTGCAAAGATGGTTGCTTATGGCCAAAGTTTTGCTGCGTGTTTTTATACGTTAACATAAACGAATAAATAATAACACAATTTATATACAGTAGTTAGCTAGTTTAGTTTGTGAATAGTGTGGTGAATGAAAAAGACGGTGTGCACAACAAAGATACAGATTTAAATCTACATTAATAATAACTTTATATATATATATTTAATACACATACTAATCGGATGAGCGTAGCGAGCGAAGCGAAGATTCCATTTCACTGCACTGGAGAAAAAATCCGGAGTGTTGTTTGTTAGCACGATTCCGGCTGAACTAATACTCCAATTGCGATGAAATTTTCTGGAGGCCTTCAAAATCTCTAAACTTAGAAGTGCCACGTTTCTTAGCGCAATCAAAAAATTATTTCTCATTAAAATCGCAATTTAACGATTTTTTTTTCGATTTAAAAAAAATTTCTTCGACTTAAAACACCTACATGCTTTATCCGATTGTGATGATTTTTTCACAAAACCTTGATTTTATTAATTTATATAGTTGTGTGAAATTTGAGCGCAATCAAAAAATAATTTCTCATGAAAATGCAATTTTACGCTTTTTTGTTTAAAAAAACATACGCTCATCCCACAACGCGCCTGATTAAAGCGTTTGCGAAGCTTCCTAGTACACATAAGCAAGAGTAAGAACGCACCCAAGATGAAATCATCCCCACTTCCTGTTACGTTGACTCCGTGCGGGGGGGGGGGGGCTCTGCTGCCAAGACTGTTAAGTAGGCGGAAAGAACAACGGAAATGAGTTATTGGAGATACGAACGTGATAATGCCAAGGTTCGGGAGGGTGGCGGTGGGCGGTGGGCGGTGGGCAGAGTAGTAGGAACCAGGTAGCATGTCAGCTCGTTGCATGTTTAGAAAGAACCACCTCAGTCCTAGGGAGTCATCGAGGATAACAAGATCTCAATCCATCACGTGTTGACAGGACCGGGCTGTGTGGGCTTTACCCAGTACAGTAAACCAAGCTAAGTCGGACTCGGGTGATTAGGTTTTCTGGAACCGAACTTAAATTTTTGAATTCCCCGAAAAAAATCAAAACCTAATTTTCTCGCAACTATAGTATAATATCCCGAACCCGAGCGCACGTCGTGGATACTCAAGAAGTCAACTTGTGACCACCAGTGACGTATTCTGACGTACTCAGTCAGCACGTCCGTGTACAGTATTGTCTCGGTTATCTTTCAACTGTTTCCACTGGTCACAAAATATGACCATAAAACAGTTCGTCTCGCATTCAAAGCTATAAAACCACCATCTGTTAAGAGGAAGAACTACCGCCAATATGAAAACCACGCGAAATAACCTTAGTTAAGTAATAACTCACAACGCTACACAAAAAAAAGAAAAAGTAGATACTAAGTCCCAAGTGGTTTAGTTAGAACTATATCTGGCATAAAACCTTTGACTTTTACTTTTATATTGTAACCAGTAATGATTTTAATCAAGGTTTTAAATTAAATTAATGTATTCCGTAATTAAAAACGCTACTGATTTCAATATTTGAATCATTTTACATGCAGGGTGTAGTTCTAACGAAATAACGTGATACCTATTAGCCCTTTTTTGGATTTTACGTAACGGTTTGAGAGAAATTACTAAAATAAGATTATTTCGCGTGGTTTTAATATTTGTGGTGATCCTTGCCCTTAAATCTGGGTATTTCGTAATTCCGGGTATCGTTATTCGTCTGTATTATATAACTAGGACATAATCAGCCCCATACTAGCGGGAAAATTCTCTTCTGGATCCTATCTAGATCTATGCCTAGCTCGCTTAAGTATATCTAGGAATAGTATTAGCTATCTCACTCCACTATATCACCGGCCATTTTCTCTGAATTTAAGTACTAAATCTATCTAGAAGTTTGCATGCGCTTAATTTCAAAGAACCAGCCACAGTAAAGTATGAGCATTCCTCCCCTGCCCTTAGAATGAAATGCAATGTTGAATTGAGGCCACAGCTGTGGATTGCATAAGCTTATCAAAGCTAGTTAAAACACCCTACCATGCTAGGGGTTATTTATTTTAGACCTAGCAAGAACTGTGGGAGCGAATGGCCCAGACTGTAAGAGAATATATCGGAAGGAAAAACTAGACTAATTAGTTATAATTCCCAATGTACACTCTTGTTATCATAAAAGTAAACATAGAATTCACTTAAAATAAAATATGGCACAGTTTCAGTATGCTCACTATAAATAAACAATGTGACCAATAATAAAAGTTAAATCCTCTGAATTTATATCTAAGAAAAGAAGAAAAAATCTATCTCTCTGGCAACATTTTATTTAAATTCCAACCTTTATAATTGTTCAAGTGATCTACAAATCTAACCTAAGGGCCTGTGTTTTCAATGTGAACGGTAACTTGTGGATATTTTATAAACAAGTTTCACCCAACAACATTCAGTAGTCAACACATTTTCTATTTGATTTGAAATTCATTATTATAACCGTGGGTATTTTATATGTGAAATCACTCAACAACATTCAAAATAGTAATCATCATTTTTGCAATTATAACAGGGAATGATTATACATTCTTCACTAAAGTAGTGTGATTTTTGCTAACTGATTTAGTAAAACATTATTGAATAACGTTCTGTTCCTAAAATATGTTTCGGTTAAAGCTTAGAGAGTTTATTAAAATAGTTTTTCTTGGAAAACCTGCCCAGAGTGCAATGTATTATGTCCAACTTAGTATATTGGAGTTTGGACAATTGTGAAGGGATGTCCGGGGGCTGTTAAAAAGGACTCAATCCCTTGCATTCGTATTCACGACTGAGGGACACCTCTGCAAAAAACCTTCAGTCAGGATTGACGGTATCAACGGAATCCGAACCCGGGACGTCCCGAATCAGAGTCGCGCTCTTAACGTTCGAGCCAACACTGTCGGTCAACATTCACAATAGTATTCAACACATTTTGAATTCTAAATTGGAATTGATTATTATTTTCTCCACTAAAGTAGTGTTAGTTTGTAGTTGTATTGGATTTTACCTGTCCCACGACGAGACAGGTCGGCCAGTGTAGGTTTTTAGATGTCCATATCCTCTTTAGCCTCCCACATGGTTAGTGGTACATGCCTAGTGGTTTTGGCTAACTGGCTTAGTAAAACATGATTATATCACGCTTTGTATCTAAATCTACCCAGTAGTATTGGCTAAAAATGGTCAAGTAAAACGTGATATATTGGCAAGTCTCGACGCACTATTTGAAAACTATCCCCGACAATAGTCTGGCGAAACACATGTCCGGGGCAACCCTCGCTGACCCCACCCGTGGCCCCTCACGCCTCGCATTCAGTCACGTGACCTCCGGCTGGCGGGGTAACAGGGAGCAGGTGGGCCGGTCAGATCACTATCAGGGGATATGCCTGAATATAAACGGGCTCGCGCCGCACTACCGGATGCGATGCGGCTAGACTCGACTTGAGATGCGAACGTGTTTCGTGATTTAAACATACTTATTTGAAATTGTTGATAATTTACTAACAACTAATTATAACAAACAAAAAATATAATTTAAATAATAATTATAATATAAAAAAATATATAATACTTAATTAAAAGTAAAAACATACGAAAAGTCAGTTTTGGTGGAGGTGCCGGGTACGCCAAATTAAAAGTAAATTTCTATAGAATTACTAATGTTTTGTTTTTTTGTTTTTTACTTTTTGTTAACAGGAAACATGTATACTTGTAAATGACCATGTTTAAATTAATTGATATTCTGTGTCCTAAGGCAACATCAATGAAAAGGCAGAACTTTGTTTAAAAAATAAAAATAAAGTTATATTATTACGAGGAAAGTGAAAGACTCGACTGTTATTCTTCGCCTATTAAAAACTGTAAAATATGAAAACAAATCTAAAAAAAATCATAGATATACTTTAGATCTGGGATTATCAAACTTATCGTTCACAAAATCTAAGATCATCAAATCAAATTTAATTTAAAATCTTACAAAATGAAATAACAACAGAATTATTTTGACTTGACAGCACGCGGTTTTTGGGCAGAAGTGTAAAATTAAAACGTTATTTACCGTTATTTGTGTAAACCTGGCAGTGAATCCTAGCAACGTAAAATACGATAAATAATATAAAAATTTAAATGTTATATGATACTGTCAACTACATCACGAGATATAATTTGACATGTCTCACACAAAAAAAGAATATCACTTTTGGTGGAGGTGCCGGGTCTTCAAAATTTTAAAGAAATTCAATATAATTCCTTTCAAAAACTTATTGTGCTTCACTAATTAGTATCACAACTTCAACGTTTTAATACTATTCTTGCTATGTTCCTTAAAATAATTATTTGCAAGAGTTGGCATCCACATCAATGCACACGACGATAATAACTTAAATTGTGACGTCACAGATATAAATAAGTCTCTAACTCCATATAGCACATTTTCCCCGCTTTACCCACGCAATCATCGTATGTCAATAATATCCCGTGCATTAGTCCCATAATGTCTGCCATTTATTAGATTGTTTATTTTGATAGATCACTCGTAATAACATTGGGATTAAGCTGAAAGGTCAGGTCCGACTAAGTACGCAATTAAGCCTCCTTAAACAAACATGTGTGGGAGGTGGGGGGGGGGGGTGAGGGGGAGGAAAGCAAACACGCAGACACGACTTGTATGTGTGTGGGGGGGGGGGGGGGGGGGCAATAAATAATGACACATTTGTCCGTACCGAGTGATGGCAATCAAAAGGGAGTTGACGACTCAAATCAAAGCGTATGATTGGGTATTAGCCACAAACAGATTTTGTCATGAAAAAGGTTTGACCACAAAATAAATTCTCTAACGTTCAATCATTAAAACAGTGAAGACTAAAATGATCAAAACACTCTTTTCAAAGTAGTCTAAACCTACTCCCCTTATAAACACGGGATTTACTGAGCATGTAATCGGTTATGGGGTAATTGGACATTAATTCTACACAAGCTGTTTGAAAAATTGTGTGGTTTTATCTGGTATAACCAACGGATCTAATATAATCACTTTTATTCGGCCTCTCCGCAAAACACGAGGGTGGGTGGCTGGCAGAAAGCTACGTCAATCACACACAATGAACGCTCGCGCGGGGTATTTCATCCCTCTGCGTCGTTAATAATGCAATGTGTTTATTCATCTTGGAAGGCTCAGTGCTCCCTGCTCGCTCACCACACACAAAGCAAGCAAAGTGGCCGATCTGGTCTAACACGTGCGTTCTGTGTTACAGGTTCGAGGCCGGTTGACGGCTCAGGTGGCTTGAGAGGTGAGTGGGAAAACGTGTTTACGTTTTTTGATGGGTGAGAGGCTATACTCACTCCTTCTTAAAGAAGATAGAATGAGCGAAAATACAAATTTTCGATACAAATTTTTTATTTAAAGAAAACAATTTGTCTAGTTGGCGATATATTGGAGAGTTTTTGTTGTTGCAGTTTTGCAGTTTTGGAGAACTATATGAACATTTTTTGGACGGAACAGTCAATCAATTCACCGAAATGTGGTGTGTTCTCGACATAATGCGAGACTGTCAAGTTGATTTCAGCATCATATTTAAATACCTGATAAAGAACACAACAAGCTATTAAAACGTTAGCAAGTATTTATATCACTGCGATCAATAAAAATTATGAGTGGTGTGCGATAACTGAAATTCCGGGTTGGGTTGGATATTAAGGGGACGAACCGTCAATAAAAAAACGTATTCGATTTCATGCAGTATCAGTTCAGTAGGAACTCTTTAGGGGGATGATGAGCTTTGCTTTTGCTTCTGCATATTTGATTTGATTTGATTTTTTTATTGTATTTATTTATTTATTTAACGTCTATCTTATTCAGTTATAAAAACTGATTTACAAAGATTGACTACTAAATAAATTTAATTTACAATAGATGCAGACACAACAATAACATCTAAATTACTTACGTTAACTTACTAGAAAGAACAAGAAAATAATGAAAAAAAAGAAGTAGAAAAAAACATGAAAAAGAAAAACGAAAAGAAAAATGAATTATAGACGGTCCACAAAAACGATTAGAGGTTTGCCAAAAAACAGGAACAGCAAATCGAGAAGTAACAAACTTTCGCGGAGAATACCACCAACGAATCTTCATTCTAGTGTTCAAACAATTAGATAATAAAATAATTCTGGCAACAAACTGCCACAAGTCAGCAACCCTAAGTTCACATGAAAAAGTAAGTGAAAATTCTAGTATCCCCTACTAGGCGCTGCATGGTTTTCTGATCAAAAAAAATAGGGGGATTGGTGACCCCCCTCAGACAAATTTTAATTAATTGACTGGTATAAAGTGCATTAAATCAAAAAAGACTAATATTAAAAAATGATTGGAAAATTCATAATGTAAAATTCAACATGTAAATTCAAATCCCTTCAACATTCTGTATTACAAAGGCCGTCATTTCCCTACCTTACCCGTTTTAGTACCCGAACCAAACCTGACTTTCAAAACCTTACCCACACAGTCCTGAAAGTTAAACGCTTCCGGTTGGTAAAATATACTAAGTACACTAATTCCCCCCCACCACCACCTCCCCCACCCACTCCCCCCCCCGCGCCCGCCAAGACGACAACATAAGTCACGCGTGAGAGACGTACGTCAACAAGAAAGGTGAGTGGTGTAGTGTTGGTGCAGGTTTCCCGAACAAACAAACACTCGATGACAGTATCGAGCTACTCTCATTCTACTCAAAGCTCCACTATCGATTTTATTCCCTTTCCTCGGCCACCACAACGATGCAAGCAAACTCGATTGCAGGTTTCTGAGTTGGAGGATACACTTGAGTTTACTTTACAATTACGCTCTGAACTTCAGGGTAATGTTGACCAACAAACTTAGCTTCTTTACATCGTTGACAACCTTCGTCGATTAGTTCAAGTTCGACTTTGCTTTAAAGTTTTACACTTATACACACAATTCTTGAACACATAACATAACAACTAAGATCAACAAGAAATTAAAGCGGAAATTGAAAGCGAAGACCTTCAAGTACTAATATTGAAGTGTCTACTAACAAGCGTGTTCATTAATACGGTAATGCCTTGTTGTCTCTTGGAAACATTCAATCAGCTGACAAAATGTTGATCATCAGCCAAAGAAAAAAGTGCTTTGGTTTGTAATTTTTTAAACTTTTAACACTTAGAAAAAATGTTTCTAAAATATGAATACCTAATATAGCTGCTCCTTCGGAAGTTTGCAGATGGTGACACACCGGCGGGCTAGTTCTAGCCAATCAGCGGCCCCTAATTTAAAATACTGATCACTCGTTGGCCCGCTCGGCATTTGCATTCTTTCGATGGAGCAGCTATACAACGACTGTCAATAATTTCAAGGCAGCAACCATATGAAAACTATATTACATATTGCAACCATTTTTTAATCTGACATATTGTGTGTATATTTAATAAGAAGTAAGTGTTGTAAAACCTGATCTACATTTTTCATTGCTACAATGAAAACGTTTACTACTTAATCACTGCTTTTGTGCGAGTCATTTTAATTTTAATAGCTCCCATAAAATTATGGAATAATATTAACATTAAAGTTGAACATTCAGTATGCCAATGTATAATACTCCAAGGAAATTAACAAAGCTGTTTCAGCAAGGGCATTAAATTGAGGTACGGCACTCGATACACTCTGTCAGCCGGGGAATGCTGCAGCTACAGAATTAGTTTGACGGCAAAACATTTAACTCTAACGGGAAGAGAAATTCACTCAAACAAAATTAGCATATCCAAAACAACAACGTAAACACAACGCGATACAATGTGTACCTAATATGAGAGATTTGTTTGCGGATCTGTGCAAACAAGGTAAAACAACTCGACATGATATTAATCGCTGCCTTGTGTGAGTCTTATAAACAACAAAAATAATTTAAATGTGATTAAAAGTACACAATATTAACAATTCATGAATTACGCTTGGAGGAGAGCGGGCACACTACTAGTATTGTGAGCTAGCTATATTCTGTAGTCGCCTCTTGTTAAGTAAATACCAGAGATAAGAAAAGTTAAAAATTATTTATTGGTTTACGAGTGTAAATATGAGTATTGCCCAAACATTCTGGTAGTTAAAATTGTTCTTCCATAAAGTACATTATATGTTTGCACCGTAAGGTACATATTAAAAACAAGACGTGAAATGATAGTTTAAGTGACAAGCAGGTATGGTCAGTATTGAGAAAAGGGATCGAAGGTAATTAATCAACAGATTGTCAATCAGGGATTCACAAATAAAATTTTATCACGCAATGATCAATTTTGGTGGAGGTGCCGGATTCGTAGGTATCTCCTCACCGGATCCACTTAAACATTCTGTATCGTCCTTAATAAAGTGTAATGTTAACAAAAAACGCTTCTCAATTGTTCGGTTTTCATCAAAAATAAAACATATCGATCAATATTAATGTAGAGGGATCTTTCAAGGTTATGTTTGTGTTTGTGTGAAAGGGAATCTTTCAACACTTGAGTATTTAACGTGTATAATTAGCCAGGTATTTAATTCACGGTGTGGACATTACATGGGTGGTCAAATATTAGTTTGGCGAGACTAGTTCCTTCAGAGTTTTGCGAGAAGGCTATGATTACCTGGGTTCGAGGCCCAGTCACCGAGAAAGCTTCTTATATTTATCGTACGTATAAAAGTATAGGTACAGGTATTTGTGCTTCAAGTACTATCTCCCTAGAGACTTACTAAATAAGACCACCAAGGTGTTTCTTCCCTTGAGACTCTTAAAGTTTTAACCTCTGCATAGTTTATATCATGGGATTAACAGTACATGTTTAATGCATAGATGATTTATTATTACTATCTAAGATTACGACGCCTTCCGGTTTAAAATCTCTTCTGTGGAAACGGATGCTAGTCTAGACTGTGGATGGATCCGATGAAAATATGGATAATTCTCACTTAACATCAAAGCACAAGTCACCATTCCAACCTGTAATGAAACAAGCATAGAATTAAGATCATTAAAATAAAAGAATACCGCCAAAATCACAATGTGTAAACATATATTTGCGCATACAAATTAAATAATCACACAATACACGTACCAACACAAAGAAATCAATCCAAATAATTACAAAATCCATCTCATCCGGGTATCGACTCTCGATTGCCGGTCGGCTTCTAAGCTATACCTAGACGGTTAACTTGAAAACTTTTGGAGCTTAGGGTAACGCACCCAGAAATTATTAAGTAAACCGTCTCGATAGCTTAATGATCCCGGAATCGGGTTCGATACCCGGCTGAGATGGATTTTTAAAATTGATTCCCATGTAATCAATCAATTGCACCTACTTTAGTGTTTCCCGACTAATTAAATCGAAATACAACACAAGGAGTCATTGAATTACAACGTGTAGAATTATTATTTTTATACACAAAAGTTATAAAAATTTGTTATACTTAATTTCACACAAAAGTTATAGAATTTTGTTTTACTTAATTTCACACAAAAGTTATAGAATTTTACTATACTAAATTTCACACAAAAGTTATAGTATTTTATTATACTAAATTCTCCTTACGAAGTACGTCGACTCGTATAAGGAGCTACCGGCGAGACTAGACTTGATACTAGGGAATCGACGCCACGACCTAACTCATGGGTTTGCGGATTGTCGGCTAGCCAAGGGCTTTAGGGCACTATTGCCCCTATCAAGATGGCCATATAATCATTCGTTACGGATTGATTACCTGCATAGGCCGCGGAAAGTCGGTTTGCTATTGGTCGACGCCTTGTTAGGAGATGGATAGCCATGGTTACGCCAGGTCTACGAGAAAGCTTAGTTAAGTCTAGACATGGGCGCCAATAAAAGGAATAATGTTGGTTACAACCCAAGTAGAGATATAATCTTATTTTGCTCGAGGCGTTCAGGGAATAATACATGAGGACAATGACCACGCCCCTCCCCCCCTAATAAGGAATTCAAAACTTGTCCACGCTACACGTAAGCAATATATTTTGATTGTTACACAGATTAATTTGAAGTCGCCTAGAACAGTTAAATATAACAAATCAAATAGATAAAAAAAGTTTATATATTTTATAGTCTACCCACTCAGACACGCAACTGAATTTAAGTGCAGGACTTAAATTTTAAATGGACAGAGTCGAACCAATCGGCGCCGACGTAATCGACCAGCGAAGACAACGGTATTCGAAATAACCACGGGTACGAGACCAGCCAGAATAGGGAGCGAAGCTATTTAATCAACAAATTGACGAAGAAGAAGAAGAAGAAGAAGAAGAAGAAGAAGAAGAAGAAGAAGAAGAAGAAGAAGAAGAAGAAGAAAGAAGAAGAAGAAAAGAAGAAAATAAGAGAGAGAAGAAGAAGGAAGAAGAAGAAGGTACAGAGGAACGTAAAGAGTAGTTTAAGACTGAATTAGGACTTAAGCATCAGTCGGCTAGAGAGATGTAAAAGAAGATTGGAGCCGTCTAAGCAAAGAAGCAAGAAGTAAATTAGAGGTCGAAGAAGAGCTTTTGAATGAGAGAGATGAAGGGTGTTAGGAATGCATACCACATGATTGCTTATTTAATAAGAAAAGAGAAGAAGTAGGTTATAGAAGCGAATGAGCAGAGAGCATAAGAAAAGGTAGGATAGGAAGCTGAAAAGAGCAGGAAGAGAAGTAAAAAAAAAAAGAAGAAGATAGAGAAGCCCATAAATAACTACACATTAAAATACATTGGTGGAGGTGCCAAGTAGACAAACAAGTCCTTTTATAAAAATGCTTGCTTTGCCCTCTTGAACCCAACGGTCACCGAAAACATTATGTATTGAAAGGCAATGCCAAGCAAAACGCTTGTTTATCGGACCTCGTGATCGTTTTATTTTCGTACGACGTGCCTCCAATTTCATTGTATTTTCTTTCTAGAATTCCAGAAGTTTGATGGGAAAATTAGACCTGCAAAAACAAGATTTATTTTATCCTAAGCTACTATAAATTAGTGAGTGAAATTACATAATTTCATTTTTTGAGGTTTAATGCCAGGCTAAACGTATGATGCACCAGGGGGCTATTCCTGAATATTCATCGTGAGGCGAGCGGTACGGGTTTAGTCGTTATATACCTTGGGGCCAGGTAATTGCTTTTTAAGTGGGGGATTTTATTACAAGGACGGTTAAGGGAGTATCCAAAAATAGGGAGCGAAGCTTTTCGTCATCACATACCACGCTTATCCAGTGTGCATCTCATATGGTTGGGGTGCTGAGTAGACAAAGTACATACATACGCTAACATTCTGGGGTGGGGGGGGGGGGAATAGTCCCGCCTCCCAACCCCCAGCGTCACATAAAAACATGCTGTATCATCCTTGTTGAAGGACAATGCCAACAAAACAACGGCATGTCAATCAGAGGTCGTGTTCGGTTTTTATCACGAGAAGTGATACACGTACGGAAAATGTATGCATACACGAGAGCTTCGCCCCCTAATTTAGAGCAGATACACTCCAACCCCCAACAGACATGACTGAAGGGTATCACAAGTTTTCTTCAATCAACGACCTGTTGGGTTTATCTTCACTTACTTCTTCGATAAGTTATTGACTAAATCTTCGCTCCTTGTTTTTGGTACTAGTGAACCCATCCTTGTTGCCAAATTAATGATCTTAATTTCTCATCATAATCAGAAATATTTTTCCAGTCTTATTTAAATTTATTCTTGATGTACCATATGTCAATAAATAATTACATAAATAGACGTTTAATAAATCAATCCAAGCGATAATTTGTAAATTTTCTAAGTATTAGTTTTTATACTTTTCTAGAGAAGTCAGTGAATTCAGATTTGAGAAAAGGTTACCTAAGTCCTGTATAACGTACGGGTTTTGAACCCAAGTTCTTGTAAGTAATGGACCTAGTGCATCAACCAGCAGTTTCCACCGTGGAACTGAGTGTTGGTGTTGCTTTATAATATACAAACGATGAAATCAATCATTAATTCCATTGTCCATTCAAGTAAACTTTTCGATGCAGACTAATGGCCTCACACTTTGTATTAACGGCGTCACAATGTAAAACGATGAGTTTAAAAACGCATTTCCAGTTTGCTGTGCTGGATCACGCCAGCCAGGGCTGATGAGTTATTGAACAGAGGGCAGTCATTTGGCTATGTGTCAAGGATTATAAATCGACACGGAAAGGAGCGGAAAGACACGATTTTTTTCTATAGAAGGGTTGTATTTCATATGAAATGTGAGATCCTTTCTTCAATTCGACACAGTAGTAACATTTGGCATTGTGAAAAGTCAAATGCAGATAGCTTTAATCGATATCACGTTCACTGGTTTATTCCATTAGGAGCACTGGTATCATCAATAAATTGCTTACTGACACCAAAGACCGTTCAAGGGTTTAAAAACCATGAAATGTCACCTGCAAGGCACAAAGAAATGACCAACATAGATACAAAACTATCTTATTTTCAGAAGATTGTAGTAATTCGTATTTTTTTAGTTCTTAGAGGTGTATTTTAGTTTCTTTGTTCAAAAAAAATTTTTACCCACTCAGTCACAGAACTCAATGTATTTCAATGGAGAACTTTACTTTCAAGTGGACTGAGTCAACCATGACGGCGCTGACATCATAGACCAAAGAATAATAACCAGCTAGAGATCGGTATTTAAAATAGGAAACATATTTCTTTATTTTTTTAAATTTCTAAATAATTGTAGTAAATAATAATCTAACAAATGAATGGGCACAAATCACCGGCAGGTGAAACCAGTATCAACAAGGCTAATTCGGAACAACTTAAGAATGAAGTATGCGATTCTTTGCCAGGACGGCTTAAGTGTAACTTGTCAATGTCTTGTATAAAATAAATGTAACAAAGTGTGTCAATACAGATAGCGCTAGCTAGGAAGAGGCGCCGCGAAACACGTTCGCGAGTCAACAAGGTATCTTGTAATATTTCTTCCTGGTAAATGATCCCCCGGCCTCACCTGACAGATTCCATCACCTTAAGGGTCGAAGTTGATCTTCCCCGATAGCTGTCGACGATATCATCGCCCTAGGACATCACAGTCGGGAGGTGGGACGGTGCGGGGTACGGAGAGAGAGGGAGGAGAGAGAGAGAGAGAGAGAGAGAGAGAGAGGAGAGAGAGAGAGAGGAGAGAGAGGAGGAGAGAGTTATAGGGAACGCCACTTTATCACGCACTACTCGTCTCTCATTGAACTCAACGGGTTGTGCTCTTTGCCGTTTGAGTGGGGGGGGGGGGGGTTCACTTCACATCGTTAGCGCCCCCCCCCCCACCCCCCGGGTATCACTCCAACCAACTCCCCAGTGCCTCGTTATCGCCCGTATCCACCCCGAATATTGAATTCAGAAAAATTCCTTTAACTTTTTTTCCGCATACTTTCACTTCTTAACGTATCGATACAAAAGAGTTGGCCCTAAACTTCTTTCCGACTAATAAACGCAACGAAGTGAATTCCGAGTAAAGTAAGTTTAGTTCACGACGGTCTTGCATTCATGATCTTTAATGAGGTGGACGGGGGAGGGGGAGGGGGGTTGCCTCGAGCGATAGGGGGGTAATTAATATCAACTATACAACCCTTATAATACCTTAAATGTACTCGCTATTTAATTACCAAGAATCAGAGTACGCGGTTTGAGAATACTTAACAAGGGTGACCAGAGTTACACAAGAGAACAAAGGAGAGTTTTATCAAGTTGAATACTACCATACTCAATAGACACTTTCACTCTCTCTTCACTTTCTTTCTTTTCTCTCTCTCTCTCTCTCTCTCTGTTTTTTGTTCGTCGTCAGTCTACAAAGCGTCGCGGATAATCGGATTGGGTAGAATTTTTGTGACTTTCCAATGTGATAATGGAAATACCGAATACAGCTTTGAATAATCCGTTTTCTGCCAGTATAAAACAAAAGTCTTCGAAATGTGAAATAGTGAATGATTGGTAATTAAATAAGTGGGTTTCAAATCACAGATTTTTGGGTAAGGATAGTTTGAGTGCAATGCTAACAAAGAAAAACTAAAGTATTTCTAAATAATAAATTAAATAAATAATAAATAAATAATGAATCATGAAATGAAATAAATTTCTAAATATTGTGTTGAACTAGGTAATACTTTTTTTAAATGTAAAATTAATGTGGTACACCAATACTTCAATCAGCAAGATAGTACGTATAGCCAGAGTTTCTTGATCCTCGATCCTTAATAAGGGATGGGAATACTTAACAATTTATACAAAACAAAAACAAGAATAAAATAAGAAAACTAATTATTACAATTCTATTATTTTCAAATTAAAAAAATATGATCAAGAGGAAAAATCACAAATGGTGGAGGCGCCGGGTACGACTATGGGCTAGAAGGCAAATCGAAAATACTTTAGCATTTAAAAAGTTGTGTGCACCTTATATAAAATACACTGGAAAGTTGTTTACCCACAATAACTGTGAAATGAAAAGATGTCCTTCGAAAAGTCTTACGGACTCGAATACATCATTCAGATACATAAAGATGGTGTCAAGTGGCATAGTGAGAAGATCTTGGAGAGGAAATCGATTTATTTGTTATTACAAAATACAAAATTTTTTAATTTATTGTGACGTTGTAATTTAAAATTTCAATGCACCTTTCTCACAACTAAGGTCGGTCTATTTAAAGACACACTTATGATATGATTTAAGTTTATATTTAATTTGAATTAACTTGTTTTTTATTGGATATATAATTGGAGGGATAAAAAAGATTAAGGTGTTTCGGGCATGTCAAAAGGATGGAAGTGCAAGATTGCCGAAAATTGGAAATTCCAGGTAGGGGACCGTACGGGGCAGACCACGACGACAATGGAAGAATATTGTGAGAAAAGATGTGGAACAGCGAGGAGGAGACTGGAATGTAGATAATGATGATGATAGTCGTTAAAATCATAACTGGGTTATTTAGTCCAAATAAAAGATAAACTTACGGTCGGTCTTCTTGTGATGTAGGGGTCGTAGAGTACAAGCCTCTACAACAACCACACTGTTTTGTTTCACATATTATTTATTGTATGTCTTGAGTATTTAACAATTTAAAAAAGTAGAATCATAATTATATTTTAATTTCGGTCTCGATGTTTCCATTTTCCATCGCTGCCCACCCTTGTAATGGAAGTGTGTTTTGAGAATATAAAAAAAATATATGTGTGAATAGGAATATGTAAAGCGATGAATTCGCAACCTGTCTTCTCCTAATACGATAAGGGCGCGTTGCTGCTTTTCTTGTCGTAACAGAATGATTTTCCGCTTCAGTAAGTGGCTGTGTAACAAAGGAATAGCCTTTTAGCTTGGCGGTGGACGGATAGCACCGTCCGGGCGTTGTTTGTTGTTGTCGTATTGAATATTTATACCTTGTAAATGTTTTCTCCAAAGCTTCAGCTTGCATATCTCAAAATCCCTAAGGCTTCGCGGCTTTTATGAAATTCTTGCGTATACATCAATAACAAGGAAGAAATCTGCGAAAATTCAAAACACTGCATTCATCGGCTAGCTTGAAAGGAATATTTTGTTAAGGTGGGAACCCTTGTTGACGGATCAGTGTTGCAAATTTTGTGAGACACACTAGGATTATTTTCGCGGTTAAATCAAACAACAATATTGGCTTTGTATTTTCTCACATCGGGAACATTGTTTACGTAAACCTAAACAAAGGCTTTCCTTGTCGATAAAGATGGTATTCACAGACCAACCTTTTGGCTCCGGAGCCATATTTAAAGACTTATACAAGCAGAGTTTTATTTTTTAAATGGTGTCTGCCCTAGCATGTGACATATCACAATATGTTTGCACAATTTTGCACATTTAGCATAAATACCTCATTTTGAAGCGGGTTAAAACAGTATAACAGAAAATGATTATGATGTGCTAATGTTTAGTATTTTTCAGGCTAACCAACAAACACTTTTCATGATAATATAATTTAAGATAAGTTTATATCGTTGTTTTACAGTAGCACAAAGTTTCAAATAAATAAGACAGTCCACAAAATGACAAATCAGTATTTCTCAATAATTCCTAGACTAAAATATGATTTTGAACGAATGCACTTAAAATATGTCTGCAAAATTAGCGGAATGAAAGACGAATTACTTAAAAGAGCACATTATAAAAAAATAGACGGAACATGACCTCAGATCACAACATTCCAATTCACTGACTCGAGTCATTTAGGTCAAAATTTAATTTTGAGCATCGTTTATTGTTTGCATAATGGTTCTACACACCTTTATCTACAGCCTAATTATATGAGAAAATGGTATTCTATAGTTACTTGCGGCACACGACTTTTTGTCTAACGGAACAAAATTTAAAGCTTGTACCGGCAGTCGAAAAAATCTAGCAACATGAGTCGTCGTGTCGTGGTTTGTCGTGACAGAAAGTGGCATTACTGTCTAAAGTGAAGTAAACATGGCGTAATGCGTTGCTTCCCTCTGTAACGGCGTTCCACCAAACCCAACATCATCGTGTAGTTTACACATGTACTCTACTGTAGCTGTGTGAACTAGAGCGGATGATATTAACTTGGTATTTACTCCTCGACGTCACCCATATGTGCTCGACACGGGACGAGTTTAAGTGGGGCGCACATATTGCGTTTCATGTTTATTTCACGTACATGGAGTAACTTTATGATTTATAAGTGCACTTTTAGCTATTTGGAGTGTATGATCAAAGCGTTGTTCAAAACAGTAGCATCATATTATCTCTCTCACTCGCACACTAATAAAACGTGTACACTCAACAGAAATAAATAAAATGTGTGTTTACTGTCTGCCCTGTTAGCTGCAGATACTGATTTTCTGTGCGGGTCATGATTATTTCATTTTTATCCTCTCTCAGCTCCAAAGTCTATAATATAATATAATATATATAATATAATATATAATAAATATATAATATATAATATAATATGATAATATAATAAATAATATAATATAATATAATATTAATATAATATAATATAATATAATATAATATAATATAATATAATATAATGGTGAATCGTGGAATCAGGTGGTGGAAGTGGAGTTGTGGGAGAGAAATTGGTGGAGAAGCAGATGCAGGATGAGGACGAAAATGAAGATAATGAAGAAACGCTAAGTCCGTTGTAGGAAATTAGTATGGATTATTATTTATTATAATAATCAGTTAAGTCGTGGTGCGCTAACACACTCAGGCACCGTATATACAGTCGTATAAGTCGAGTTGGGGCGTTTCCAAGGTGTCACACATGATCTTGAAGATTGTCTTTATCGGGGGGATTTAGGAACTAGACAAGACAGACAATTTTGGTTGGAGTACGAGAGTTTCAATGCCATTGGTGGGTAAAAATGTCATAGCGCCATCTTAACATTATGTTATTTGACGCAATTATCTACAAGACTTCTCAAAGCTGCACTGCATTCGGCTATGAAAATCGATTGAATATGGTTCCTAACATTAGAGTTATTATTTTATTTGATGGGGTTTTAGCAATAAAATAAATGCAATTATGGTGGCTATGCCAGATGTTTCACTCTTGAGTTGCAGAACATAATTTTGTGGTGAACAAAGATGAAGAGATATATTAAAACAAACTGAATTATCCGAAATATTGATCTTGTGTGTTGTATTATTTTTTATCAGCATTGACAATTAAAAATACATGATGTATTCATAGCCGTCTGTCAAAGTATGATAAAATTGCATTTGTTTTCCCCCAAACGTCGAATTATGTCAAAACGGGAGGTTATATTAGTATCTATGGTCAAAACTTCTCTCGAATAAATCAACTAAAACATTACTAGCATATCTAGTGAGCGAATGGCATGGTGCATGAACAGTTTAGTATGCGTAAGATCTAGTCAACGAGTTATTAAGACCTTGAATAGTGTAGTGATGGAAACATCAAGTTTGCAAATGTTAAAACAAGAAACACATTTCACATTCTATTTTTATCTCCACATCTAGACTAATAAAGTACTTTGCAAAGCATTGGTATAAAGGAGCTAAAGTTGAAACCAGCTGCAGCCCTTCCTTTGCTCTTTGAAACCCTCCGAGTCCAGCGGATGCGAGCAGATGATGTATGCAGCTGGCCCCGCCCACGTGTGACGTCAGAAAGCAATCCTCGAGTGACCGAGTCACTCTTATCTATATCCTCTATGCTGATTCCTGTACCAAGTATCGCTTTACTCAAGACATATAGGCTACATGGCAGCACCAGGTGGGGGATGAATAATTTAGGAGAGCGGATTCCAAACTTTTATTCCTAGTATATCCGACATCCGAGAAACCCACCCCTCAACCCCTCACCCTACCGACACCGAGGGGTGGATTTCACACAGTTGATTTTCCTGAAGGTAGAACATAAATATTAATGTGTTTCATATTGAGATGCAGTCGGTAAGCTTGTTATTCATGCTGTTCACTAGGTAAACTGTATCAATCAGTTTGTTGGCTTCAACAGACCGGAGTTTCTTCGTTTTATCGTTTACTCTTATTCGACGTGTATACTATTCAGTTATAAAAACTGATTTACAAATGAGAACAACCTTATAACATTAAGTACATAAATGCACACAAAATAATTTAAATGTAATGTATTTTATAACGACAATTTTTTAAAACTTTCAAATTACAATACACAAGCTCTATCTTTTTTTGTAAGCCTCGGTCTTTCCATGTCCACGATAACTAACATTCTAGATACTAATATTTAATAATAAAAAATAAGCGTGTGTACAGGGTTTAGTGGGGCTAGCCATGCAAATCTGACCCCAAAACCAACATATCATGCTGTATCATCCTCGTTGAATGGTAAGAACAATAACAAAAAGAAAACTCAAGTCAATTGGACGTCGTCAGTTGGACGTGACACTCGCCCAAACGAACGGATGGACAGAAAAAATGAAGATTGGGGAGCTTAGCTTTCTAAAATATGTGTTTGGAGTCTATCTACTTAGTTACAGAACTGTTTTTCAGAGGGGGGTTTTATATTTTAAGTCTGTTTGAACCAACAATAGATGTCTATACGTATCGATATTTCTCTACATGTGGTTTGTTCTATTCAATTTCATCATTTTATCGCTATGCAGTGTTGGGAATTCAGGAACTTTTTAAGGAACGCTTTCCATTTTTAGCTAAAAAAAACTTTCAACACAAAAGTTACAAATAACTTTTAATAAAGTTTTAGAAGTTCCTTTAACTCTTAGAGATGACAAAACCCACCATGCCTCAACATCTGAAAACAGATTTAGCTGATACAGATATGAAAATCAGTTGATTGAAACAGTAGCATATCATTTTTAAGGAGGCGTAACTTAGATCGATGAACCTGTCATATTTGCTCGCGACGAAGCGACTCAAAAATCGTGACTTAAATCCTATGTACCATAATTTATCTGAAAAAAGGAACTTTTATTATTTCAGGAACTCAAAAATTCCTTAAATAAATAAATAAATAAATTTTTATTTAGAGTCTGCCCACTCAGTTATATAACTGATTTTCAGTGGGGGACTTTAAATCAAAGCGACCAAGCCAACCCTGCAGGCCCCGACGCAATCGACGAGTGAGCGATAACCAACCAAAGATCGATATTTTTAATATGAAATATAGCAATCAGTGGTATGGACAGTGCGAACACCCGCGAATCAACGCCAGAATCAACAAGGCCGATCCAGAACAACTCTGAAATTTATTATGTGCTTCGTTGCTATAGGACGGCTCAAAAGTTACCGTTTACAAACTCCTAAGACAAGAACTGATGGACTTCAGTCCGAATCAGAAGATAAATAACTTCTGACTTTAGTGGCAATCGAACTCTGGACCTTCTGCACTTGAAGCATAGACGCTAACAACAAGACCAACGAGCCACACACACTTTTTGTGTGAAGTAAAAGTAAATTTTAAAAGTTCCCTTTGAAGGCCAAGTAACTTAACTTTTAAAAGTACCTCTTTAAGGTCAAGTAACTTGACTGCTAAAAGTTCCTTTATTGCGGGAACGTACTCAACACTGTCGCTATGTTATTATAATGGTAGACCTACATAGATCCGGATGATCTAGCTTTAGAGCTGGACGTGTCAAACTTGTGTACGTGTTGTTATTGAATCGCTTCTCTCCATGTCCACAAAGCTGGGCTGAGCTTATTAGAGATACCATGAAGTGATGTTTGTGTCAGTGTCGACAATTTTCTCAAACCTATGAGAACCAAAAAGCGAATTGTGTTTAAGTTTTTCTTTTTTTCTTTGTGCGCTCAGCCTTGTCTCCGTCTACATGAAAGAAACCGATTCTTACAGCCACTCTAACACTTCAAGACACTCCACCGAAATAAATGTTACGCTCTTGCAGGGAATATGATTCTCTTCAAATTAATGTTGTTTTGAGGGAATCTTCAATAGTCCAAGAAAATCATTTTCTTTCTGACTCAGGAAATCCACGATGAAAATATTTCAGTCTGGTTTGCCCGTGACGGGCATCGAGCGAGTAACGCATGGTCTACTTCTATCAGTAAACTTAACCTAACGTGATTGGGTTGTGACTTGTGAGTAAACTTTTTGGGCTCCCCTTATATGTATCACTTTTCGATCCGACCAGCCGCCTGTGCGTGTATCACGTCTCACGATAATAACCGAATATGACGTCCAATTGACAAGCGTTTTTTTGTTAGAACATAACCCTTCAACAACGATTATACAAAATGTTTTGGTGATCCTTGGGGTCAGAGAGACGGGCCTAAATACACCCAAAGAAGGAACATTTTTGAACTCGGCACCTCCATCAAAGATTTGTCAACGCAAGATCATAAAGGGAACATTTTCTATTGTACTTTAACGTTTTAAACATTAAAGGAAAGCTCCGCTTTCTATTTTGGGTTCTTCCGTACTTGTACTCGTGTTAGTCCACATCAACACAGCACACGTCTGCCTGCTACTCGGTAGCGCTGGTTTGTATGACGTCACAGCCCCAACTTCAAAGTGCGATATCTCTTCAGAAACACGCGAGAACTTCCTCGGATTTTTGTAATTGTGTTTCCATGCTCTTCTCTATCTTAGCATACGAAACCCAAACCCAATCCAACTCCCTTCAGTCGGCCTTTAAATCCCCATGGCCTGATATATGTCTTACGCCGCAGTCGAGCGGAACGTCTTGGGACAACATAAATGAATTCTTTGACGATTGTGGGATAGAGGATTCTCTTTTATAGATATTTCTTCATCCGGTCTCGTCTTCAGTCGCATCGATTGTGTTTAAAGCCTTAGTCAGCAAAACTAGAAGTAGGGATTGAAGTCCTCGTATTGCTCCGCCGAGTCCCTTTCCTATACCCCATGCCCAGGGGGGGGGGGGGGGGATTGCACAAAACAACTTAACTAGTTTTGTCATAAATTAGTTGAATGGCCATCAATTTGTCTGGGAGGTAATCTGCTGGTACTTACAGTTTCCGTTTTAGAGAAATCTATATCAAACAGGACAGATAAATAACTAACAGTTACACCAATTTTGGATAGATAAACAGTAAAGCTAGATAATGGAAATATGTCTTGTTAACCCAAGTCCCAACTTGCAGTTACTGCAGTGAATCAATAAAATGGAGTGAGTTAAAGAGTTATGTTATAGTATTGTATTGTTCGACATACCATTTGTCTTACGTACAGATTACAATAAGAAGCAACGGTTTCTGCGATAATAACGCAGCTTTGTAAGAATAGGTCAAGCTACATCTGACTGGCTCGAAGTACAATTATTGTTCAGAGAGATAAACCATTATATTTAAATTAAGATTTATTTATTTATTTATTTATTTATTTAACGTCTATCCTATTCAGTTAAAAAAACTGATTTACAAAAAAGGACATTATTTATGTGTTCGTCGTTCTTCTCACTCGTCAAATATATCGAATTGTTATTTTCATAAGTACATTTGATGGATTAATTTAACATGATTGAATACTGCGTTACTGTCATGTTACAAGAATCTTAATTATTATTATTATCATTATTTAAACATGATCAACATAAAAAGCAGTAAACGTTAAACTTTCTATTGAACCATATAACAAACAAATCCTACTTAAACGCACAACATAGACCAATAAGAAATATAACAAGATAATTTATGTATAACGAATAATTAATTATGAAAATAATACAAATCATAATTAAACCATATAACGATAATAACGAAATAAATGCCAGTATTAAAGATGATTTATATCGAATTAATGGTTATTTAAAAAAAAATCAATCGAAGGGGATTTTGGAGAGGAACTGGTGGAAGACGAACGAAGAGTGACATTTTGGTTATTGATAGGCGAATGAGTGAAAACACAAACCAGGTAGCAAAGATAAGGATGACAATGATATGTATGCAACTGTTTGTCGTTATTGAACGCAAAGTATTATTTTGCTCAACGCACAGTCAGACAACAAGTTGATGGAATGTTTGCATAAATGAAAGCCTCTTGTCTAATTAATTAATGTTACAGCTCGCTAGAGGTTGAATTTTCGTCGTTATTTATTTATTTGATTGACGTCTATCCTATACAGTTAAAAACTTGATTTACAAAGGAGGAATTATTTATCTGTTTTACGCATTCGACTATTTTGTACAACCATTTCCCTGGCAAAAACACACAAATAAAACGTATTCAAATGAAGTTTTGTTATAATCTCCAAACATATTCCACATTTCAGTGGCCTCGAGGTATCAATACGTTAACATGGTTCAACGGTTCGTGTTTGCAAAGAGTTTTGTATAAATAATCGAATGAAATTATTGATGCAATGCTGTACAGAGTTCAAACACATCAGTATTTGATGTTTCTCTCCACTTTGTGATGGATTCATTTCAGTTTTATTATTTATTTCCGATATTCATTGTGAACACAATCACACATTTACACAGACGCAAGCCCAAGGGGTCATTGACCAATTACACACGTTTTACGTGCCCGAAATAGCTAGCAAAACAGTACATACATTTGTAATGTGATCGATTTAGTTTAATTAACCTTATTATGATGAATACGATTAAAATTTTTGCTTTAATTGTAACAGGCGAGAGTATATTATATTATAATTATTGGATAATGACGTCTTTGGTGGAGGTGCCGGGTATGAAGAGGGATACAACATGTATGTGTAAAATGTCAAATGTATGTAAAAGTCTCTAGAGGTGGAAGGTACCCCCCCCCCCAACTTCCTCTAGGGTCACTGAAAACATGTTTGTAAGGGCAATGTAAAAAAGTCAGAACTATGGCCAACGCAAGGGTATTGTTTGTTGTATAATATTGGAAGATTCCTGGTAAACTTTAAATTTATTGTCAGTTTTTCTTTCCATATTTTGGTGTTTTTATAACTTTAAAACGTTTTGTTCTGTCTCGAATTATGTATAAAATTTAGATTGATGATCTCATAATGGTGGTAGAAAAAGGGTAGGAGCTTTGGTGCGTTAGTGAGTTATTTATTGACAGCTTCAGAAATTACAGTAAAATACGATATGGATCAAGCAATTTAATAAAGTGCTTTGTAAATGCATAATTTAAAATCCTCTATTTGACGGAGTTATCCTAGCATTGTATGTTATGTTTTAATGTAAATAATAAATCCATGCATGCATTGATGAATAAATTATTAAAATGTGTATAATTCAAATTAGAAAACGTTTTAAATTTACATTGTGTTGGTTTTTATTCCATTACACATCCAATCGTGTAGCCATTTAGAAATAAAAGCATTAGTGCCGGTAAATTGGCGTTTGTACAGCACAACTGTGGAATAACTAACCATGGGAATACGTGAAACGACGCTACAATCAGCCAACCTATTTTCACACACTTCACTTAATTCAATTTACTGTACTCGTGATTAGTGACTGTTTCCGCCGATCAACTGGGATGAGCAGCGCACTGTATGAACACTTTTCTGATTACGGTGGTGTTTAGAGATGGTAGAAAAGAGATAACGTTGATAACTGCTGATTCTGCGACTGTCTAATGAAGAGTATGAACTAGTTTGTTGAAATGTTATTGAATTTAATATTTGAAAATTTACAACATGATTTGGTTTGTCATTTAGTTATGATTCATATTTGCCCCCTTACATATTTGGAATCAACAACACGTTAAAATAATTCAAGTTTAAAAATATATATTGTTGATTTTGTTGCATATTTAAAAAAAAATGGCGTTTGCGGGAACTAGTTTCCATATAAAAACAAGCCCTTTTTAACTAGAAATCTGCTATATTTCGTGTTTTAATTAGAATGTGTATTCCAATCACGTTGGTCTATAGTGTATTTACTATCACAAGTTAGCAATCCAACTTATTTAAAAAAAGGAGCTAAGCTAAATAACTATAACAAACTAAGAGAGAATACTAAAATAAACAGTTGGATATGAAATAAAATCTCAAGTCTGTGCGTTTTTTTATTTATCTATCTTCTCGGCCACAGATGAACATGCATTTCAGAAAAAAGTGTATGGTGAAGGTAAATATACAAAATAAACACGGACATCATTATAAAAATTTGTAAATGGCAAAGTAAAACAGTAGTTGCAAAAATGTAGCAAAAAACACAACTCAACAATAAGACCATTTATAAAAGTATATTTTTGTAATACATCAAACAATCGTTAATTGTACAAGTTATCATCAACAAACAAGTAGTGTAGCAATGAACAAGATGAGGCCATAACACTCCACTAATTTATACAAATTGTTTTTTTTTCCTCCACGAATTGTTTTAAATCTGTGATTTTAAATTCACTGATGTCTTCCTTTGTTAAAACAAACTTTATATGTTAAAAATAAAAATAATCTGTTTCTAGTTCCTCTACGGCTTACAGAAGTTTCGATCAAAAATACCTAGTTATAGTTGTTTACTCGTCTCCGCTTAGCAAGACGTAGATTCTACCAACGATAATGAGATAACTAAATGAGAACAAGTTAAGGAACGAATTCTAAAAACCAGACTTAACTAGATTCACAGATGATAAAAGTTCCAGGCGGCGACCCACTTGCCGCCTAGACGATCAGTGAATTAATTCACGTAATAATGTCGGAAATGCACAAACTTGCTCATTGAGCGTTGCAATCGTAATAAACAATGGTTATTTCGATTTAAATGTTCGATCTATTACAGATAATGTGTTGGAATGAGTGTTGAAACTAACTAGGTATGTACATATTGACTATTGGGGATATATTTCTTATTGCAATTGCAACGTTGCAATAGGTAAGAAATTATAATTTGATGTTTATATTACACAGTTTAACCTATCAAAAAGGTTGGGAACGGGCAATCAATTCGAGGGAAATGTTTAGAAATATTATCTAGGAGCTTTTGTAAAGACTGAGGGAAAAGGAAAAACCTTTATACACCTTAAACCTTTTGATAGTCATTAAAATAGACACGTACATTTCCAAGTCAACCATCCTGAGAAATTGAAAGAGATAAAAGTGTCAAATCACATTGTAAAATAACTAATGGCTGTATTCCTGTTTATATTAAATTAATAAGAACATAATAAAATAAAATAAATGAAAATAAATTTTTATTTAGAGTCTACCCATTTAGTTATAGAACTGTTTTTCAGTGAGGGACTTTAAATCAAAGCGACCAAGCCAACCCTGCAGGCCCCGACGCAATCGACGAGTGAGCGATAACCAACCAAAGATCGATATTTTTAATAGGAAATATAGCAATCAGTGGTATGGACAGTGCGAACACCCGCGAATCAACGCCAGAATCAACAAGGCCGATTCAGAACAACTCTGAAATTTATTATGTGCTTCGTTGCTAGGACGGCTCCAAAGTCACCGTTTACAAACTCCTAAGACAAGAACTGATGGACTGAAGTCCAAATCAGAAGTTAAAAAACTTCTGACTTTAGCGGGAATCGAACCCTGGACCTTCTGCATTGGAAGCAGATACGCTAACCACAAGACCAACGAATTAATTAATTTACTTATTGTAATTAAAAAAATACTTGTTAGTTTTTAAAAATATTAATTGTCGTAATCTTTGCAATTTGGGGCACGAGTTTAATAAATAAGAATATTCTTTACTGATAACTTTACGGTTGTGTGCCCTAAAACCCCACTAACTAACTAACTGTCAATATAACGAGATATCGTTCATTGATTCATTCATGATGATCATTCATAGTCACATTATGTTAACTTATTGATTATTTTATCCTTTGTTTTCAAATAACATTTAGTTATTTTAATTAGTTTTAATGAAGGGAATCAGGCATTCTTGATATGGGGCTATGGCCTCTTTGATTCTCTTCAACATGTTGTATTTTGTAGCTTGATTTGTTGAGATAAAAAAAATAATGATGCGTGTTGTTTAAAAATTTAATGTTTGGGGTATCAATAAAAACCAGAGCAAACAATTATATTTCGAAGAGATTATTGCACCAGATATAATATATTGTGTTTAAATTTTGCTCTTCTAAAGAATAACGAAACTAAATTTCATTTCACATTTTCAAATTATGGACCTAATAAGTTAAAAAACGTCTGCAACGTTGAAACACAGTAAATATCGGAGTAAGTCACTAATTTGCATTTTTATTTCGAATGTTACTTATTAAAGTCAAACTAAAAGAAACAAATTTCAACTGAAATATATAACATTTTACATTTATATTAAACTAGCTGTAAGTCATCATTTTTACAGTATCGAAATACAATAAAAAGAAAGGTTTCACAAAAACGGTAATTCAGTTTTTATTGCAATTTGGTTATTGGATATGGAAGCAGAATAATATAGTGTAATTTAAAATAATGTTTTTTTTTTTTGGTTAAAAAGTTCTCCAATGCTATATCGGCCCAACGAGTATATTACCATCTAAATCAAGAAACAAAGCTTTATTAGCCCTAATAAGTATAAATGTCTAAATCCGAGCTAGCTAAGAATGATAAATGTAGCTTGGAATCCTTTTGAGTGGAACAAATTCTTCTGGAAGGCCTGCGAAATAAATCAAACTTTTATTAAGGCAGATTTACACAATTTATATATGGCTTATTACATTGATTTTTAAAAATCACACAGGCCTACAAAATACAAACGTGATTGTTGAATAGTTATACATTTAGAGTTGTTTAGTAGAACTGTAATTTTTACGATTTGACCTTTTGAGGATTGAGAATACCTAACGTGTGGGGCACTTTTAAGTGAGAAAAAATCTACTTTGATTTCCTTATTTTAAAATTCCGCTTGAATGTTTTAGAGTAATCTTCCGTCCTACTTCTAAGGTGAATAATGTGGTAAACGATTTTTAACACGGTTAATAACGGGATAATGTCACAGTGATAGTGATGTTGATGTTGAATTTTTTTATTTTGTTTAGTCAAATAATGTTTGGATTTCACAAAACTGAATTTGTAGAAATATTAAGAAATAAGATTAGATTTCTCGTGTTTCTCGTGCTGGTGTTTAACTAGGTATTTTGGAGTAAGGATAATTGTAAAAGGAATGTTCAAGGGCTACTTGAGAGAACTTATGCTTTGCATTTCCGATATTTTAAAAGTCCTTGGAAGATAGCAGGGTTGTAAGCTGAATGAAAAAGGGTCTTGAATATATCAGAAAAATGATTTGGACATTTTTTGGGTGACACGTTACGTCCTTGTCAGCCATTATAAGGAAATTTTGGCACAAAAGTGAAGACACTGAGCTAGGGGCTAAACTATATTTCAAACTATGATTTTTTAATATTGTTTCTGCTCATGGTGGCCTTCAATTCAAAAACGAATTTCTAAAATAACGTTTGATAGATGATTTTTTGTTAGACGGTACAAATAGGAGTTTTGTACCTGAGGACAATAAAAAGAGATTTACTTATTTATTATATACGCTTCGGGTTAACTTTTAAAAGATTTCAGTAAGTTAAATTTGTAAAGTTTAATAAAACACTTGTTTTAGTTTCGCTAACGTTGAACCCACAGGCGTATTTCCTAATTACCTAAAAAGACGAATGAGAACTTATTTCAACCGATATCTAAGAAAAGTTGCTCATAAATTGTTCTTAAAACTAACTTTAAATGACTTGAGACTTATAACTAATTGGAGTAGCCACTTTCAGAAACAGATTCTCAGTCCTTCCTAATGGGCGACCACTCAGAATTACCTTCATAAATTGCTTGTATACTTTACTACACAAAATAATTACTCGACAATTAATGCAACAGAACTTTTCAAACGTAAACATAGGATTTTATTAATGTCGTTACACAATTTTCATTGTTTTTGCGTGTATCATAATGTTTATTATTTGTGTATAAACAGTTTTATTTTTTAAATTTATTTTAGAGTTTACAGTTCCTGTTTCGATTACAAAATTCTGACGGCGTTTTGCAACTTGTAGTTCACAACGATTAAACCATTATATTATAACTTACATAAAATAAACTGTTACTATACAGACAACATGGCGATGAAGCGAAATCATAATCAATTATGTAATCATGTATTCATAAATATGTATCTTCGTCATATTTACAAATTGTCGTCAGCGATAGTTAAAAAAAGCTTTATCTCACTCACGTGGGGTATTTATTTAACTGTACCCTGTACCCGTTCTTATAAGCTACCACCCCAACGCAAAGATGTGCAACTGTTAGACTTACAAACCAACTATAATCAGGGAACTGTAACTGAACTAGCATCAAATAAAAAATCAAAGCTCAACTATATGCAGCAATATTTTGTATGTCTGTCTGTTTTCTGTCTGTCACGTTTCACAATGAGAACCGAACATGACCCACGATTGATATGCAATATTTCGGTTGACACTGCCCTTCGAACAGAGTGATAGAGAATGGTTTGGTGGTCCCGGGGGGCAGGGGTCGAGGCTAGCCCGTTCTAAACGGGGGAATTCGGCCAACCCAGCACCTCCACCAAACATGTCTGTACATTAGAGGAAACGTTGTACAACAACTTTAGTTTTCGCTCCCGATTATTGGTATATACCCTACTTGGAAGTACATGTTTGTAGCATTTTCAAATGTCATTTTATAGCGTTTTGTTGAATCTTTTTTTGGCCACCTTCAAAACCTTGTGTATGAAATTTTTTAATATTTTTATTTTGAAATTATGTCATCAAGTTTGAATAAAATGTGTATTAAACAAATTATAATTATTTTGGAAAATTTAAAAAACAAAACTTTTGGAAATCCTTAGTTTGAAGTAAAAAAAAAGCGCTTTGTAGCATCTATTCACAAAGCTCTATTTTCACGTACCTCTCTTTCTAACACTGTCATATTTCTTACAAAAATCTACTTAAATGTACGTGCACGTATTCTGTGTGAGAATTCATAGTCGATGACAAATATTTGTTCTTACTTTTCTTCAGACTTTAAAAACTTAGCATTGTTCTTTCTTACTGAATAATGTTTCTGATATATATATATTATTTTATTATATTTTATTAATATATTTTGTTATTATATTTCTTGGATTCGCTGATAAATATCTCTTCAAGACAAAACGTTTCGACCCACATATTCCTGCGCATACGAGTCCTACTTTCAAAGCTTAGAGCTGGAATTGCAATTTAGTTTCTAATTGTCTTAGTTCCCAGACAACGATAAGTTGTTACATTCGTTCCAGCATTCAGTACCCCTCCTTTAGAAAAGCTCGTAGTGTATTTTACCGAGGAGATCACAACTAGTGAAAAACGAGTTTTAATTAATTTAAACCTGAGTAGTGAACAACAAATGGAAAAACACGGGTAATGCATTCAAGTGTTTTTGCTTCGTCTGCGAGCTAGCGAGTATTTTAATGTCGCTAGAGTTGTAATGTCGTCTTCACTAAAGGCCCATCTTCCTTTGTTGAAATCAGTAGTTTTTCAACTATTTACTTGAAATAATTCCACAAAGACTTGAGCATTATAAAATAACGGGGTTTGTCTGGAGAGTTTTAATTTGTTTGGGTACGAATCGAAATGTCTTTGATGGCTTTGTCTTTATTTGAAGAACGCAAAGAGATTATGTTTTCGAATAAATTGTACAGACAAAGTATTTTTCTATGACGAAAAAAAAGTTAATGTAGAAACCGAATTTGACTTTTTCATTTCTATTTGTGATAAGATTATTTTCGTAGGACGAAAACTAATACGCATGCACTTGTGTCACTTCTACTATCGAGTTGTTATTAGTCGAGTGTCAAAATAGGAATGAAGCTACTTACTCAACATATTATCGACGAAAAACAAACAAATAATAAAATCAGTCACTTTTGGTGGAGGGGTTCCGCCGATTTACCCAAAACGATGCCAACAGTTCTGTATCATTACTAAGGTTAATTATAGAATAATGAAAACAAAATATTAATCGAAGTCTTTCGCTTTTATTTGTGTACGTGAACACATAGACAAATGTCGATTAAGTAATGATAACAAAGACAGTTTCGTTTTCTAATTAATATGCTCTTTGAATTTAGATTTAGGAACAATAATATGTTTCGTTGAATAAAGAGTAAGAAGGTTCTATAAGATTTTTCAAAATAAATATGTAACTCTAGCCAATGTGTTTAGCTTATTATGATTTAGTCACATGACGTCACAAGCGACTACAAACAACTCCTGTGACGTCACGGATGGCCTAGTGGACGGTAAGAGGCTCGAGTGTTTACCCTGGCAGTGTTGTTCGTACTAAGCGATAGAGGTGTAAAGGGCCGCTACACTAAAGTACCGCGCGCCGGCCCGGGGTTGGATAGAGGGGTCAACCCCCCCCCCCAACCACCCTGCACGGACTGGACTTATTGTTGTGGGCTTGATTGCAACTCCCATCAACAAACCCCACCAAGAAGACTGAAGATTCGTCAGGAAGATTAATTAAGCAATGTTGATTAATCTCCCCGTGGATGCCGCGTTACTTAGCCCCGCCCCCTTGGCACCGTGCCAGGGTTACAGTACACCCTTAACGCCGAGAGAAAGACTCTAGACATTTGTTTTAATAATTTGATTTTTATCTGTTTGATTTATTCCGTAATTCCGTTTTCTTCGTGACATTTCAATTCAGCGCCGAGTAACGGGGAGTTTCAAGTCTCGAGGGGGGGGGGGGTCGATAGGGGATGGATCGCGATTACGGCCGCGGATCCTGAACACGGTCACGGGATATGACCAGTCGGACAGACGAGCTTGTATTAAATACAACGGTTTAAAGTTAAACCTTGAACCACCTTTATGGATGTTTTACTACCTAATAATAAAAGTTTGCCTTGACTTCGGAATGTGACCTGCGAGTGTAGATCCAGACGAGGTTCAGACGTAAAACATTCAGATGACATCGATCTTTTATTGATATCACATCGTAAGTTGAGCAAGATTTCTCAGATTTAGTAGCTCTCTCAGACTTGAAACAACGTGATGCGCGACTAAGTGGGTGTTTTGATCCATAACAGAACACTTTACTGCATAAATAATAAATTCAGGATAAATATTCAAGCTAAATTTGAAGTACATGAAATAAAATATAATGATATTGTTCATAATAAAGATGGTAAACTATTCGAAAACATCATGTATATAATTTTTTTTGTATCCTCGGCGAAGTTGTAGGAAAGATTTTAACAGCCCAATACCATACTTTGTTACTCTTTCTGCCAGGAGTAAACGCCACGGAACAGAAACATTGTGATTTTACAAATAAGTTTGAAATTGTTTACAAAAATTTAAACAATGCAATGTCACACCTTAACCAAAAGAATAAGTAAGAACTAAATTGATGGTTAACTTTAGATTTTCGCCAATTTTTATACATCATCCATCACTTTTTATAATTCTCATTCAGCAAAGTTTTTCGTTGGTGGAATGTCACAACATATTACATTGCACGTGTTTCTGCTGGAGCCTAAATCACCACGAGTGAACATTTTGAATTTACCAGGCTCTCCTGTAAGTAACCATAAAAAGTTTTAGCGAACATAATATTGAGTATGGGCTTCCGGAAACTATATTAAAAGTTTATAGAGAAAGTTCAGGCAAGTGAGAAGGGAATTTCATCTTCGACGCCGCTAGTAGAAGTTGTGGTTGAAGGTTAGTTTGATTTTTGACTTTTGAAATACATTTCGTTACTACTTTTTCTGCAGGTAATAACTGATCATTAGGTAAAATATATATTTGATTAATATATTTCGCTGTTCCGGTATAATTACACCTAGCTCTTTTAAAATTACATGCAAAACAAAATTGAATATCAAATAAATATATTACTCAAATATATTTTTACCTAAACATTGTATAATTAGGCACCTTAAAACAAAATATTACTATATTTGAAAAGATTATCTGGATATAACATCATTTTCAAATTTATTAAAAGACTACATGGAAATCAATCCGGAAATTACAAAATTCATCTCGGCGGGGCATCGAACCCCGGTCTAGAAATCGCCGGGTCGGGTGCTTCAACCCTTAAGCTACCGAGACGGTTAACTTAATAACGTCTGGATTATTGGTGCATTGTAGATTATTGTTTATTATTTTGTGCTCAAATGTGAAATCTTAATTGTATTTATTGCATCTCCTTTGTAAATCAGTTTATGTTACAAAATAGTTTTGACAAAAATTAAAAATAACAAATGAAATATGGTGTGGTCAGTTCTAAGGTTTGAACAATCGTTGAATATGACATAAAACGTATGCAACACTGGTGCTCATCAATAAACTGTGAACAAGAATTTATTTACCGATATGCACGCGTTCAAAAGTCAAAACCGTTGCATGACTGAGGAGTATTTACTCCTACACACACACACAGCCAGCCACGCATCTCAGAAGGAACCGAGTCAAACAAAGTGATTCCAAAACCACCGGCCTAGTTATTTAAAAGTTTTCAGAAGAAACTGAACGTTCGAGGAAAATGGGTTAGGTAATGAGCTAGAGCACGAGATGATTGTTATTAGGGCTCAAGACATCGAGGTCAGCGGTGACTATAATGCGAGCACGTGACGGCGCGTGGTGTGTGATGACAAACATTAGAGAGGTTACTCAAACCGGTGCTAGGCTGTACACTAATCCAATGATATTTAACATCTCAGTCTCAAATACGTCCGTACAGGCGCGAGCGTACGAAATTGAAGCGTCAATTGACCTATTCAAGATGGCAATTTTGCGTTTCAATTTATGCTTTACATTATGTTTTAGATGCAATTAAGTATTTTTCTGGATTGTTTGATATGGTTTTAGCTTGTGCAGCATGGGAATGTACAAACAGAAAGAATAAGAGGTTAGTAATCATTTGGTGTAATGGTTAATATGCTCACCTGTTAACCTGACAGCCATGATGAAAAATATTTGGGATACAAATCGCTACAACCTACTTTAACATACAATGACCCATTCAAGATGGCTTCTAATTGACACGCCATTGGACAAATGACTGGGGATCTAGCCTACTATAGATGTTTCATTGCTCTAATCCTAGTCATTCGCGATCTCTTGCGGTAAATGATAATCAACCATTATTAAAGATATTGAAAGGATTAAATAAATTCGAATAGGTAGAAAGCAACAACCTATAGCGGTTCCAACGCAGAAGTGGTGTCGGTGTATGAATGCGCGTCAAAATGAATATCACCGGCGAGTATGAAAGAGAAATAGGTGTAGCCAACACAAGAAATAATCTGTGCTAGATCACCGAGTTCCTCCGTGTGCTAGATCCACGCTGAGCTAGCGTGAACAGAGTTGACACCGTTGGTATGTTGAGAAAACAATATCAAATCTCTAAATTTGTTCATTTTTAATTTCTGGATCGTATTTTTTAAAATAAAATCTATCTCCGTTCTTTCGTTTGAAGAGTACCACTTATGTCATATTGTGTTTGACTGTATAATTCACAATCCATTCGGCTGTTAAAAGACAAGGGTTCCAATAGTTTAACATCATTGACGTATAGCTTGTTGCAGGTGCATTTAATAATGATTTGCGACAGATTGTTTTTATACTCACTTGTTATGAAAATACGAAACGAGTTACCTTAGAAATGAATCGAGACGGAATAGAAAATAATACACAAGATAGGACGGGAATAAAAGGCTGGCAAGTCAAATGGAGAACTTGAGGTTTTGAGATAGAAATACAAGATAGAACAAAATAAATAGTGAACTATTCTGATATAAAAGTGCATAAAAAGTATGAAAAACAGAAATGTCAAGTCAACACAAAATAAGGAAATTCCGTCAGAATGCAAGTGTCCGAATGTGGTTATTTTGTGCCGAGACTATTCATCCTGGAAAAGAATTGTTAAAGTTTTATTTATTTTGTAGAAAATAAACGAATATGCAAACTATGTAGACCGACTCGAGATTGGAATGAATCCGTACGAGCCAGCAGGACGAGTGTAAATAATGTGGAAGCAAACACGTGTTAGGGTGGCTGTGGTGGCATGTTAGGGTAAAGTCGTCTACTTCGTGGTATGTCCCCCCCCCCGCCCCCCTTTAAGGAATAAAATCGAACGCGCTCTTGTATTTATATCCCCCCTCCCCCCCCCTATAATACCATGGACTTTAGAAGACTAATAATTTAGTAACGGCGATGTTGCCTCCGTGACGCATCAATTAAGCGAACACCAAATTGATTTTACGTCTCCACCTTTTAATTAATTAACTCCGTAGCAATATTTTGAAACTCTCTCCGAACTAAACTCCCGACACACAATGGGGCGGCCGATGTTCGCTTCCCAGCGCAAACTTGGCCCCTCTAATCTCGACCAGTGACAGAGAGCACTCGCACATCTACAGAGGCGGACGTTTCAATTAGGTAATTACCTTTTGTAATTGCGCACGAATTTTCCCGGAATGAGTTTGTGATGGCCTAGCTTTAATTATGGCCACATATGTGGATGCGAGAGTGCAAATGTGTAAGAGAGAGTTTGTAAATCAAGCCGAGGTGTTTAAATGATGCGTGTTATAGTTCCTGAGTGGGAGGTGAGAGTATGAGTGTGAGTGTGAGTGTGAGTGTGAGTGTGAGTGTGAGTGTGGTGTGGTGTGAGGTGAGGTGAGTGTGAGTGTGAGTGTGAGTGTGAGTGTGAGTGTGAGTGTGAGTGTGAGTGTGAGTGTGTGTGGTGTGAGTGTGAGTGCGAGTGTGAGTGTGTGTTGGGTGTGTTTTTGTATGTGCGTGAGTGTGTGTGTGCGTGTACTCGTGAGGGTGGTCCTCACACAGAGTGTGACACGATTCTGATGACCATACAACACGCCATGCATGTGAAACCTGCAGCGTTGACTGTGATCAATTGCATAACACTCGCAAGTAATTAACTCTTTGATGAAAACATTCCCTTGTTTAATTAGAATCGTAACTCGTAAGGGTTGTGATGAATAACTGTGTACATAATTTATCCACGGTGTTGATGGTATTTCAACGCGGGGTTGGCAGAAGTGCGAGAGGACGACACGGGGTGGGGGTCTGAAACAACCCCCCCCACCCCCAGCTACTTGATGAAACAACATTCACGCGTAATGAAATACGATGATTAAACAATAAGACTAAATATCATGTTCCTTTATTTGGTTTATGTCAGATACAAAAGGGATCATTATTGTTACGAGTTAAGTTAACTTTCACAACAATGTTCAATTAATTCGTAGCGTGTTTGGTAGACATTCTTTTACCTTATTCCTACTTATAATGCAGATAGTTTTGAACTCAATCTCAGAAAACTATTCAATTTTTTTCAGTGTAATTAATTACACTTAAATAAATTTCTCCTCGGAATACATTTGTATAGTCTAGCAACATAGCAGTTGTGTGACTGACATAAACAATGCTGTATTACATTTTGATTTGTTTAGTTGTTGGTTCACTAAGAACGAACAAAAATGATATCTCAGTTAAAGATAATTAATATTAAATCATTAAATATTGCCTTTCAATAAATAGTTTCTGCGTCCTGATTTCAATTAATCTGTAAGTGAAGAGGTAAAACTTACGAAGTGAGTTAGTCGATACTAAACAGATTCTAATGAGTTTTTCACAAAACATATATATTAAAAGTATCTCCCCCATCCCCCGTTCATAAAATATATATTTTTTTCTCATTTAAAATGTGGGGCTTACGGATTGGAGAAGAGAGGCGAAAGTTGGAAAAAGTGGGGTTAAATAAGCATCAAAAACTAACTCTATTCGTCCAAGAACCGTTGGTAAACTATTATCGATGGCCGTGATAGTTTTAAAAATTGTTTTAGTAAGTACAATATATTATATACGATTGAGGATGATTTATCGCAGGGTTTAATGTAGTTGAGTAAATTTGAAAGAAACGAGTGAACGAATGTGACAGTTGGCAATTGATCTATGATTGCTGGCCATTCAAAACTACTTTAGTTTGGTGAGGAGACAATAAAAACAATTGTCAATTTGTTGCAGACACAGCGACGAGTTTCTCGTCTCTCAATATCCCACTTGTAAGCCGACCGAGTCTCGTTATTGGGTGGACTGCATATTGCCAGACTAAAAGTGATCCCACGCAGAATAAGAAAAACAGCGGGTATGGGTCTGGTCACAGGATCGTATTATCTTGGCAGATAGACCGAATAAGCAACGACATATTTTTTAAAGCAAAGAATATTGTACACAGTAATATAGAAGAAAATAAGTATTGAGAAGTATGGTACATTTAAGGCAAGTACGGGACGGGGGTACCAAAAATTGAAGCGTAGCTACTTAATCGACAGTGTCCAAAAACATAAATAAAATCTCCTGCAGCATTGAAATCTCTTAAAGTAGGTGCAGAGTAGACAGAAATGCCACCTTTAAAAAGTCAAGCACAGCGATATGACTGAAAAAACATAAATTAAAATATGAACCAAAATAGTATGAGTTTCGTGATGTTTCGCCGAATCTCAATTCATTATGGTGCGTTCGTCTCTTGTTAATGTCATGCACGTAGTTTGACGAAACATCGAGGTAGGTACAAATATGCTGAAAAATAAGTTTGATAATATTTCAAAATTTGCTCAACAACAATTTATTACATTGTGGGAATTTATGAACAAAGATTTCTTTATTGTCCTCCTTTGTCAATCAGTTATTTTTTATCGGAATAGGATATACGTTAAATAAATAAAATACATTAATAAATACATACGGGACGCTAAGGTGGAATATGTGAACATACATTACTATTCTGGTCATAATGCTGACTGCAGTGCAATACGTATTGTTTCTTATTTCAAACACTTGGTTTAAAGTAGATGGTGACCGATTTATGTTAACTTTTATTTAAGAATAAGTATGTCATTTTAAAAATAAGACTTTTATATATGACGACAAATCGTAGTGTACTACTGCATAAAATAAATAATTCAAGAACACATTCTCAAATGAAGAATATCTCGATGTAATGGGTGAACGCAGTTTATACAGGAAAAGAAAATAGTTCGTCTGAGAATCTTGTTATTAGTGGCCGCCTTCCTAAGCCCTAGCTCTATAAAATAACAATGATATACTTGTGGATCCAGCTGTTACCTCCTTGAGACCCCACGCGAAGTGAAATGACGGCGGCGCTTGAGGCTAAGTAAATAAGGCAACTACCTCAGAGTTTGGGACTTAATAATAGTTTTGTTGGATCAACTTAACTTGACGAAGCAAGATTGACGTTGAACATTATTATAATTTAGTTAATTTTAGGTTTCTTGCAAAAGTTATTAAATATTTTAAAATCTTTCTAAAATTTCTCAAGGGAACTTTGTCAGGGACAAATATTGTACGTCTATAACTAGGTATTTTTAAGATTGAGAAGGGAATGTCAAAGGGAATTTTAAGAAACGCATCTTATTAACGATGAAGTCCTTGGAACAATTGTCGATTAAATCGCCGGTGACGGGCATCCATCCAAGCCCAAAAGAGTTAAACTTCAGCTATATCTGACGGTTTATTAAAATATATTATAAGAATTTACAATGTTGGAAGATGGTCAGAAATATTTGATTGATTTATATAGGAATAATCATCCAAATTTAAATTACGACAGAGATAAAATTAGAATCAAATCACAGTCGGGATTGTATGGTGGAACTTGATCCTAATATCAATAGTGTTGTGTTCGACTGGGCAAAGTTCGAAATAACAATGAAAGAACCAAGAGAACATCACGATGTACGTTCGTACTTATCAAACTACGTCTACATTTTTTTCCATCGATCAAGCTGTTTTAAAAAATCATTGGTTATATAAGTTACAAATTTCTGTAATCTTTAATGTTATAAATGTAAAAATTAAAAACGTATTTATAGTCTACCCACTCAGTCATATAACTGATTTTCAGTGGGGGACAGTAAACCAAAGTGTCCAATTTATTTATTTTATACTTCTTTTAAACTTAGATTTATGATAAAAAATTGTGTAATTCCTATACAACGTTCTCTGGACATTAATGCATAGTTTATGTCTGTTGTTGAACAAATACATAATAATAACGAAATACAGGAACAACATTATTAAGGGACCGAAGGACTCAATCTCATCATTTGCCTTTGACTAATCAGCACCTTGGGAAAACATTCAGGCAGGATTACCGGTGACTGGGTTGAAACGATGAGCTATCTTTATCTGTATAGCCCACTGAGAATCTCCCCTTTTCTCCCCCTAACCGTAACTGGCTCTGACCAGCATGAGACTTTCCTCCCCACATCACCTAGGCTAGAGTGGCGCATTATGACCTAACGGTTGACGCGCTCTTAGTCCAAATAAAAAACTTTGCACAATATAAATCACATTTCATTCTTGGTTCATTGATGTCTCTTTATCGACCACAGATTGATGACTCTCGTCTAACGTTTTAGACAAGGGCTGTTAATGAGGGATGATAAACGACCTAATTTCTTTGTTTTCTCATTAATTCCCTCGCTGTCCTGAATATTTATAAACCACTCCTTGGTGATTCCAGTATTCTAAAGACAAATGACGTGAATGGAGGAGAGCTCACTTGTGCCCTGGGTGTTCCACAACGGCAAACAAGAGTGGACTTCGTCCTGGGGCTGACTGTACCTTGCATTGCAGGACACAGAATTAACGAGGGTCACGGGAGAGACGAATTTTCCCCACCACTGCACAAAAATAACTGGACTGCCAACGTTTTAAGCGTCTGTAAGGCGAGCTGTTCACTAATGCTTTCAAGTAATAATATTATGTGGTTTTACAGGGAGAACAATCCCCACCCACGGAGAAAAGTATCTCAAGTTGCGTTTGACCTTAAATATCGATCTTGGTTGGTTATCGCTCATCGTCGATTGCGTCGGGCTGCAGGGTTGCTTGGTGTTTGATTAAGTCCCCACGGGAAAATCAGTTATATACTGAGGGGAGACTCAAATAAATTATTTAGTTTATTATTTATTTATTTACTCGAGAACTTTGCGCTCGGTTCCAAGGATCGATTTACTTTACGTTATTAAAAATAAATTCCGTAAAAGTTTGGTCAACATTTTTGAAATGTTTTAGATTACGTGTATAATATTTCATTAGCTTGTTGATTGATGAAAGGGTGGGCGCCTTAGGGGTAATTGGGAGGAGAAAGTATGTCGACCCTTCAGCTATCTCAGGCAACGCTTTCCATTTCCCGTCCAAATTTCTCGATAGATAAAAACATGGAAACTCACCCGAGAACCATTAAATAATTTGATGTATCTATTACACATTCCAAACTTTTGAAAATGTGATGTCTGTTTAATCTTTGTTCATGTTAACACAATGTTACTGATAAATAAATAAATAAATAAATAATAATAATCAACAAAACTCAATAAATAAATTTATATTGAGAGTGTACTTACTCAGAAAGATAACAAAATAACAAACAGCTAACAATTCTTTAATAACAATTATTATGAAAATTATGAAAGTAAGTGAAGAAATGAGGAAAATTGAGAGAATAATGACTGGAATTTACATTGTAAAATTATCAGCAAGGAATTCTCTTTGTAGTTTTTTAAAGTGTAAGTGAATTCAAGTATTTAATTGATGCTTGTAACATTATACAAAGAGACAAGTGAACATAGCATTTTCAAGTGTCATTTTATAACCGTTTATAGCATTTATTTTTTGACCACCTTCAAAAACTTGTGTATGAAGTTTTCTCGTATTAATTTAAAATTATGTCATTAAGTTTGAATTAATATCAACTGAAATGTAATATTTATTAACAAATTGTAAATACTACACTAAATTAAATAATATAGAACTGGAAAACCATTGTTTAAGACTGTTGTATGAGCTCAAACAAAGAAGGCTTTGACGTAGAACGAAGAGGTAAAGTCTGGATCACTTGGAAGCAATATCGTTTGTCCTATCGGGTTGTAGTTCGCCCCCCAATGTCTAGTAAGATTAACGCTACTAGAGCACATTTTCCAAATATCGCATATTACATAAACAATAAATATGTCACCAAACGGTTAATTTGTAGTAATTTTCTAAGATTGTGTATAGGTGACAATTATTTAAAATCTAGAAATGTGCTCTGATAGCGACTTTCACTCTTCCTTTTTAAACATCATCCCAAAAATTCAATTTTCCGTGTAAAAATTAACGGTCTAAACGTGATCTAGAATGTATGTGAAATTAGCTGGATTTTCCGATGAAGCAAATTTTTAAATGGACATTAAACATTGTAAAAAATGTTGGCGTATCTAAAATTAAAATTCTACTGCATACGGACTTAAAGACTGAAAGTTTGTCCTTCTTGCGAACACCGACTCTAGTCTGATTCGTCAGGAACCGAAGATGAGTTCAATTAATTAAACCTCTCCCGACTTCCTTGGGTCCTGATGATTGATTCAAGTCGACAGTGATAATTGGAACGTATAATCCCGGTGACATGTTGACATGCCTCAGCCCTTGTCACCATCAATCCGGTGGCGCGCACAACGTGTGCACAATGACAAGGGCTCACGTTCAGGCGATAGAAAAACAAGTTCATTTGACAAATAGAGCTGAAACGGTCGGGCGGAAGAAACGTGATTTGTAGGCCTAAGTTATATCGATGTCCGGACGTGTACACTTTTTACTGCTCTGGATGATGGTAAATGTGCATCAAGAGTCTGTGAATAACAATCATAGTTTAGTTTAGTTTAGTTTCTTTATTCATATGTATCGTACATTGCAGTTACAGAATATGCTTCTCAGTTAGAGAGTGTGAATAACTATGGCTAGATTACATAATATTGTATTAATAAATACAGCAATAATTCTAAAAAAAATAATAATCTAATCCATTACGGTATATAACAATAGATCACGTTTAATATTTGGCAATAAAATATAATAAGACACTATATTTGGTCTCTGTAGCTATTAACTTGTGACAGAGAAAAATAAACGGATAAACTTATAATTCAAATTTTGGCTTGGTTTTGAAGGATTACGGGCGCGTCAACTGTTATGTCATAGTGTGCCGCTTTAGCCTAGGCTATGGGATGTGGAGAGTAGGGGCCCATGCTGGTGAGAACCAGCCACGGGTAGGGAGAGGAAATGGGGGGTTCTCAGGTCGTAATCGGCATCGTCTGTATCATCGCTCGATTCGTCATGGTCGCCATCGTCGGGGAGGCCGTTTAGGGGGGTGGGATGGGTCTTCAAGGGGATGGGGAGTATCCCCGACGACGACTGCAAAAGCTGGCCGCTAGTTTTTATTAATATACATAATATATAAATATTTTAACTATCTTTACGGTAAATATCACGCACAGTATTATAGAAAATAACTTTTATTCTGAAACGTTGGGAATAAAAGTTATTTTCTATAATACTGTGCGTGATATTTACCATAAAAATAGTTAAAACATTAAACCATGGATCACGAAAGCTTAAGACAAAACAATATATAAATATCTATACTTATTAATAAGCAATATTAATTTTCTCGTAATGTGCTCTCTCTCTCTCTCTCTCTCTCTCTCTTTCGTTGATGCCATACGACCGCAACTACTTTTTTAAATTCACCTCAATTTCGCGCGCTAAAACGAGGGATAACATCAAAGCGGCGTGAATCCCAAAGCTCTCGAAATCCGGAAATTGAGTTAGCTGTGCGGTTAGCTGGCTGTATCTGTTGATCAACCTCAATTGGTCGCTTCGCAGCCATCAAGGACGTGTTCATTACCCATGAACACGTACGGTCTTTATACAACAACGCGGCAAAATAGCGTGTGTAATTACTATATTTACGTAGTAGGTTTATAAGGACGAGGAATCATGAAGGAGACAAGAAGAAAATTATAGCAGCAATACTAATATTATTTTATATATACACATGTTATTGTTTTTGTGAGGTTTTTTATTTATTTATTTACTTAACGTCTATCCTATTTAGTTAAAAAAAACTGATTTACAAAGGAGGAGAACTAAAATTCTGTAAAATCTGTGTTTCGTGTTTATTTTACAATATATTTTAAAGAAAAAACATCCAATTAAAGTTTAGATGATTGTAATGTATAAGAGTTGTTTATCATCATCCCGTGTGTTGATGTTGTTTCCCCGTTTCTCCATTAAATTAAAATTAATTAAAATTAAAATAAATTAAAGTTTATTTTTTATTTAGTTTAAATTAATTTTAAAAAAATCAACTAAGTAATGATTTTTTCACAGTACAACAGAAAATCCGCATAACACTTAACAACTCAATGCACCAATTACGCTCATCCAACAACGCGGCGGGACTTAAGCGTTTTCCTAGTACTAGGAAATATAAATAAATAAAAAATAAACTTTTTTTTTTTAATTATTCGTAAATTTTAAAAAAAGAAAAAAATCGTAAAATTTCGATTTTCATAACAAATAATTTTTCGATTGCGCTCAGATTTCACACGAATATATAAATTCATGAAATTAAGGTTCTGTGAAAAAATCATTACGATCGGATAAAGCATGTAGGTGCTATAAGCCAAAGAAATTTGAAAATCAAAAAAATTCCAAAAATTGCGATTTTTTAAAGAAATTTATCTTTTGATAACGCTCAAAATTCACACGAATATATCAATTCATAAAATAAAGGTTGTGTGAAAAAATTATTACAATCGGACAAAGCATGCAGGTGTTATAAATCGAAGAATTTTGTTAAAAATCGAAAAAAATCGTAAAATTGCGATTTTCATGAGAAATGATTTTTCGATCGATTTTTCCCCCCGTGCAGTTCTTCGTTCAGAGATTTCATAGACCTCCATAAAATTTCATCGCAATTGGAGTATTGGTTTAGCCGGAATCGTGTTCACAGACACACAAAAATACAAAAAAAAAGAAAAAAAAAAAACATTCCGGATTTTTTTCTCCAGTGTAGTGAAATGGAATCTTCGCTTCGCTCGCTACGCTCGCTACGCTCATCCAAATAGGAAATATAACAATCAGTGGTATGGACAGTGGTTATCGTTCACTCGCCGATTGCGTCGGGGCCTGCAGGGTTGGCTTAGTCACTTTGATTAAAGTCCCCACTGAAAATCAGTTATATAACTGAGTGGGTAGACTCTAAATACAATTTATTATTTATTTATTTATTTTATAACACCCGCGAATCAACGCCAGAATCAACAAGGCCGATTCAGCAAAACTCTGTATTTTTTATGTGCCTCGTTGCTAGGACGGCTCCAAAGTCACCGTTTACAAACTCCTAACTATAATCAGAAGATAAAAAACTTCTGACTATGGCGGGAATCGAACCCTGGACCTTCTGCATTGGAAGCAGATACGCTAACAACAAGACCAAGAACGCTTTGTCCACTTTTTTCTATCCTTCCACAATCGTATCTCTTCCACATTTTCCAAACTCTCTCCTCTTGCTTTGACTTTGAAGTTTTCCTGGTTATTATTGTATTGTTGCATTTACAATGGGATTTGTATTTACAAGAGCCTTGAATAAAAATAAAAACGCCTACAAAACAATAATAAAACATCACCACGATAGACACAGACATACAAACAATATTGGAAGTTAGGCGTAAACAAATCATTAATATGCAGTGTAAAAAATACTAACCTCTGCATAATTCTGTATGTTTGCTTCTCGCACGAAATTATCGTACAAAATACAATAATTATCGCAACGCACACAAGTCAAAATTATCGTAAAAACTATCACTATAGTGCGTTGTGCAACACTAGTTCCATGTTCGACGGTGCGCTCGGATTAGAGTGGCAGGGGTTCTTGGAGCGGAGTAGTTGGACATCTAGACGTCTCGGGTGTTCCGTGACCTCGGGGGGGGGGGGGGGGGCGTTATCCGCCAGGGAACTCTCGGGAACAATCGTGACAAGACGGAAGCAAAACCACTTTCACTAGATTACACAAACCACCCTCAAGAACACCGACATTCATACTCACACTCACATTCACTCCCACACTCACACCAACAATCAAACATCAAACTTAACTTACACCCATATGCACGCACTCTCACTCACATACATATTCGCCAGTTAAGACTAATGCGTAGTACGCACACCCACACCCATACAAACACCTAGCTACACTCACACTAACTGTATAAACCTACACTCACCCACACTCACACTTAACTTACACCCACATGCACGCACTCCCACACACATCATCGCACACCACACGCCAAGAAACTTAGCTACACGCAAATCTGACTACATCAACTCACTCACATTGGATTTCGTTATGCACGTTTATTTCTTATATTAACCTTAGTCTGCAAGTTAACGTCTATACTACTTTCACCCTAATTTATGTCACTATCAACCAAAAAACTAGGTCACTACATTTAGCGTAATTAACTATCACCACACAACAATAACTTCTACACAATATGCTCTGTTATATACGAGTTAATTCGATCAACACATTATAGTTTAGCACATATCAACGTAACAAACATAGTTAATCACTATCTGTTATTTCCTTAATCTATAATAATAAATTTCACACATAGTAGCTTTAAGTTAACATAGTTAAACGATCCAAAACCAGCTTCATGGCGTTCTACGTAAAGCATTCAAATTAATTCACAATTCTACGATCTCTACGTCTAAACATGTTCCCAACAGGCTGCTAGCTTCATCCCTTATTAGGTTACCATAAGACCTTGTACATAACGTAAAATAAAAACAAACATACATATCCAAATTAAACGTATTAGCAACCTAACATAGTCAACTAGTAGTAAAATGATACTGTACATCACTATCCAACGACTTCGACTCCCAGTCAACCACACAGGTCGATAGTTGCGAAATCCACCACTAGCGTATGAGGGACTCTGCCGCGAAATTGATTAACTGTACAACTGGGTTGAGTTGCAGGCGGTTTACAATTAAGATATTAGCAATATCTGCAAGGCGTACTCCTTAACCTTAAGCCAGGCCAATGGCAGCGAGCATATTATAAAATTTAAAAAAGAGTAATTAGACCATAAACCATAGAAAAGTATGGTACCTTGTGAGTCCGGTGAACGACCCTAAACAGCGCTAAACATTCAGCCAACGATCGCTGTGAAGACTATTAAAAGTGATTAAGCTAATACGCGTTAATGAGTTTTAGTGAATGGTAATAATAATATGTCTGTGGCCGAGTGAAGGGATGATGATATCGGGTGGTAGCTGCGGGTCAGTAGGCGTGGCCAGGCAGGGGAATAACAAGCTCGCGTGCCGCCCAGCCATCAGCTGATAATCAGGGACTCTTGTTTCGACGAATTAGAATAGTAAGTCTTAACACGGTGATGAGATGAAAGGCGTTATCCGAAAAGAAAAGCGAGGGAAATTTAGTAATACTTATGATTACGTGATGAAAATGCAGCTGCATGCGATTTATTATAGTGCACTAATATCCCTAGGATGTAAGGTACATTCTAGCCCTTCACGTCCTTAAAGTCACTAAAAATTAGCTGCTTTGTAAATCAGTTTTTTAAAAGGATAGATGATAAATAAATAAAATACGTTTTGCTATTTTCTCTAGTAAAACATATGAATGCCCCTATCAAAGCACTTTCATTTTATAAAAGCAAAAATAGACAGATAAATAGACAGGCGCTAAACGAGATTTAATTGGTTGTCCTCCTTCGTAAATCAGTTTTTATAACTGAATAGGTTAGATGTTAGATAAATAAATAAATCTTCTCTTAAATGTGAAATCAAACAACAAGACAAAATCACTTCGCCAAGCTTGCTTACGAATTGAGCATAATTCGTCTGACTAAGAGGCTTACTTCGACATTAATTCGAAATCATAAATAAATTACCACTGGCTTTCGGTTCAGAAAAACAACTTTCTAAATTCCATGGAGTATAAAATAAGAAATGTTAGTTTTATCTCCAAACAAAACTCTACCATGTCCGCGATTGTTTGCAACTGAGCGCATTGTTTAGCTGGTCTATTTGGGCTGACTCCCACTCAACTTGTTGGCATAAACCTCTTCTAAGTAGATGAGGAATTTTACAGGTCTAGTGTAAGTGTTCTGCCACATTGTAACTTTTTTATTGGATTTAACAATGCATGACTCAGGGAAGTGGCGTTGAATGGGGAAGTACGCCATGCAGCTAGAGATACGCACGCACTAGAACACACGCACACGCACTCATGTATATACCAAGAAAGACCAAACTTAATCTGGTGTCTTCGTAGCTCAGTTGGTAAGAGCAGGGTCAGGACAGTCATGGTCCCGGGCTCAATCTCCAGTGAATTATGTATGTATGTGTGTATGTGTAGAGTAGAGTATCGTTTAATCTTTATACATGGTACAAGCATACACCTCTTCGTGAAGAGGGAGTGAATAGTTTCTAAGGCTAAAACATGCTATAAAATGAATAATAAAATAGAATGACAATTTCATGTGAATCAAGTTATAGGCACATTACTAGTATGGTAAACTAGTATTGAATAATAGGTATGATATATACAGACATGTGATGAGATGTTATAATATAAATGCTAACATATGTATTGATATAGTTGTTAACTGAAAGTATTAATATGAATTGAAATTCGTGGGCCTATATATTTTACGATCTACAAGTTGGCATGAGACAAGGGTTAATCTGTTAGGAATTGTTAAGCAGTAAAATGCTCTTCTACTAAAATGCTTTGATTTGACAATACAATTTAGTATGAACTTTGATACGCTGATGTGTTTTGTGATGAAGAACAGCTATTGTTAATATGTGTACTATGTAGGTATAAGGACAGTGCAGTGGAAAGGTAACTGATGTCGTAAAGTAAATGCTTTTACTAAATCGATCTTAAATTATATGACTTATGCATTGTTTCACTATACAACTTAAACTAACTCTAGCACATGTTTGCCTATACACAGGTGGAGTTGTAAAGGTATAAAACTTGCATGCACTCCTAAATAAACAATCGGCTTCTTTTCCGGATCTTAAATTCATTATTATTTGCAATAAGTTTAACTCAAACTCCTAAAAGTTTGACCTGGTAGTTACTTCGTAGGTTAGTGAGATATCTTTACAAAAAAAGAGTAGACCGTCTTGAACCGGGGTTAATAGGTCAATGAGAGCTCTTTCTTTAGGTCTAAGAGACTCAAAGACCCACACTACACTTTTTGATCTTAGTTGTAAAATGCATCATTAAACAACTATTTTAAGTACAATCTAATCTGTGTTATAAAACAGAAACTATTGCAACATGTAAATTTTAAAATAAATAACTTCGTATATTTGACTATGCAGTAAGCACAAGTCTTATTTCATTTTCAATCTTAAATCCATTTCAGTTCGTAGGTCTAATCTTACGTAAAAGTGTATATTAAAAAAAGAACAGATCATCTCATCAACTAAATATGTATTTTTTGAATAAATAATATTTTTTTCTATCATGTTTCTTAAAATATAATTATGATGATTATATATATTGTACCAATTTTCAATATGGACTGTTAAACGCTCTCGTTTGTCAACCTTCAGTTTGATCTTAAATTGAAGATCCATGAAAAGGATTTAAATATTCACAATTAAAATATAAATAAACCAAGTACACCAATTTATTTCACAATCATAATTGTTGAAGGAATGCTTTCCCTAAGAATAAACCATTCTGTCGAATACCTCACCTCAGGTAAATTGAGGTTATAGACTACACAATAATTATTGTTGAAGGAATGATTTTCCTAAGAATAAACCATTCTGTCGAATACCCCACCTCAGGTAAATTGAGGTTATAGACTACCTCCGCTTGATTCAGTAATTCTTCAACCTCGTTTGCTCGGTTTGCATCTAATGAATATATTTTATCCAGGACTAATTGATGTCTTTACTCCTGAATCGCAGGCAAGTAACGACGACGCTGATTGTCTGGAAACTCTCTTCAATGGATGAATACTGATCACGCACTACCGCTCTACCACACCACACACAAGTGGTAACCAAAGCGAATTGACAGAAATTAAAAAGATTGATTTATACTTTACTGATCTTAATGAATGTGAAAGATAGTAGCTATCTTTTAGAGTTGTTAAACACAATAATTCGTTTAATTTCTCAATAATGTATAAGATATTAGGTGATTTACTTTACTACTATGCAAATGTTATGCAAATGGTGGAGGTGCCGGGTCCATAAGTTGATAGATATATATTTTTTTAATAGATTGATGCTTATATAGTTAGGTCTTTGACTCGTTTGCTTCTTACTTGAATGTTGAACACAGTTTTTAGTGTAATTGTAGTAAAATGAGGATTTTGTTCGATTAATATTTTTACCGAGTTTATGATTTTTTTTTTATTGTGAAATAGAAAATAAAATATGAAATTTTGGTCAAACGTGTGTATGGGATTTTCTTGAATACTTGTCAATAAATTATAACTTAAATATACAGATATTTGTCAATAAAATGTAACTTAAATATACGGTAATAGATCAAAACAAACGTAACAAGAAATATAATTTTAAATGTTATTGACATTTGAGAATGTGATAGTTTCTTCATTGTAGGCCTACACTAGGAAAACGCTAAAGTCCCGCCGCGTTGATGGATGAGCATTTTTGTAAGTTTTAAGTTTGCGTGGAACTACTTTTCCTTTGCAAGTGCTTTGTGAATGCATTGTAGGTGATTGTTGTCGAGTTTCTAATGTTACTTGTTAATTGTTATTATAAACCTCAAAAAAACTCATATCAAAACCTTTATTCTATGGATTCTGTTTTTTTTTCAATTTTTTCTTTCAAAAGGTACTACATCACCATAACCTTAATGTCCATGTGAAATATGAACGTTGTAGCCCCACCCGTTTGGTCAGAATTGGCCCAAATGTCACGAAAGTATCGCCTAAAAATCGAAAAAAAATCGTAAAAGAACGTTTATTTTTATGTCTTTTTGTACCCAACGTGCACTCTATTTTTTCAAGGTACTTCAATCATCAGAGTATCTTAGATGTGCGACAAAAATGTAAAAAGAAATTGAGCCCCAACTTTTGGGTCATGAAATTCGGGCCCCAATGTCACGAACAATATGCGCATAAAAATGACAAAAATCTTTATAAAGTGGATATTCATCGTTAGTAATATTGCTTCATTGTCAAAAAGTGCGATTAAGATTAGAGATGTTGAGGTTCCCCTTCAATTTTCATCAAGATCGCTCATGCCGTTTGCCCGGAATCGTGCGAACAAAAACAAACGCAAAAAAAAACATTGGAGCTAAATTTTTTGAGGGGTCAGTGAAATTGAAGTTTTCACTTCGCTCGCTACGCTCGCTACGCTCATCCAATCAATGCGAAATAAAATGAGGGAATTAACATTTTATGAACAATGATAATTATGTAGTATTTTCACACGTGAGTATATAGGCTTCATCTTCATTCTTAATGTCCGATTATGATTAAAAAGGTTAGGATTGGCCACACTCGCCAAGGTGTTCTCTATCGTCGCGATGCACCTCCGCCCGACGCCAGAATGAGCCCACGCCCCGGGCGGCAAGGTGTAGCGAGCAGTACGCTATACAGTGTTCTGTATCGTCGCGATGCACCTCCGCCCGACGCCCCGGGCGGCAAGGTGTAGCGAGCAGTACGCTATACAGTGTCACAAGGGATCGATCTGAAGGGGGCACCCCCAGCCCAACAAACGCCCAGAGTATGTTTTGTTTTGATAATTTCTTCTCCCGGTCCTCGCCATCTACTTCCTTCCCGGTCTTTATCCCGTTCCCTTCCCGTTTATTTTTCTCTCCCGAGTTCTTTTCCCTTTCCGTTTCCGGTTCCGCTTCCCCTATCTCTTTCACTCTTCAGAGTTTGCGCTCAATTATTTCCTCCAATGTTCACCCACTCACACTCGTCCCTCTCTTTTCAATTTCTTCTCCTTTTCCTCCATTTCCCCCATTCTTCACTTCCCATACTTTTCATTCAATAACCCTTCAACACATCAATTCACTGTCTTCCTACCATTTTCCTCATTTTCTCTCTCCACATTCTATTCCTAATTCACTTCCAAAACTTTATCCATTCTCTTACTTGAAACGCTTTTCATTTCCCTTCCCTTCATTAATCTTGCCTTTAACATCGATAATCTCTCCCTTATATTCTCATTCTCTCCATTTTAATATTTCTAGCTCCATCCTCGCCGCCTTGCATACAAACAACATATTGCCCCGCCACCCACAGACAATTATTTCCACATCTGCATTGTTACTCTCTCCAGCGATCTCCTCGCTCGTAAAACACGGGTTTTTAAAACACTTTCTCCGCGACAGCGTTGCCGTCCCGGGCGCATTAACCCCCCCCCCCCTCGTGGTTTGGACGCCGGCCACCAGGCAGAGCTACGTGTGCTTTTAAAAGCTAATGAATTTCCACTAAGCTTTGTATGATGACGAATAAATATTGCGACCAGACCTACTACGTTCCTAATGATCTTGTGCCACGGCCTACACTCGAGTGGGGAACACACTAGAGGGTATGATCAATATGTGTAATGGCTTTTTAAACTAATGGTAGAAAGATATATGTTATGTCAAGCCACTACAAAGTTTTTACTACCCTTGATCTGGGACATTTGAAACATGGCGCGGCCTCTAGGCTAACGTCCGCCCCTACATTGTCCTCACATTAAACTACCCCACCCCCTCACTCCACCCACTAGACACACGGCTTCTAAATAGCTCACTGTCTAGCTGAACCAATTATTTTTGTTAAATTCGTGCAGTCTACTGTGCCTCATGTGGTGAAACGAAGATCCGTACTGTGAGAAACTGAAGAACGTGGGTTCGAATACAACATAAGGGGTTACCTCATCTATTTATCGTGTTAAATAACAAAAGTTAATTAAAATAGTGGTTGAGAAACTACATTAAACAATGCATTGCAACGTTCTCATCCATTAATGAAAGTTCATTAAACTGTAAAAATACTATCAGTTTTAACTTTTTTATCGATACAAGCTTATATCAGATACATAATGTATATTTAATGTTAATACTCAACGAATCTGATGCACTTGTGAAATGTATATAATCCGCATAAATGTGGATAATGTGGATTAGCTTTATGCATCCTATTCTCAATCGGAGCTAGCAAATAGCATGGCAAGAACTACAGTGAAAATAAATGTAAGTAATTAAATCATATAAATTGCTATTTTAAGTTAATAAGAAGTAACGAAACAACTACAGCAATAACAATATTTCATACTGCCTTCACCTAAATCGATATTGCCGCGAGTTTAGAATTAATACATCTAATAAGCAACACAATTAAGATTAAACCCTGGACCCGGCACCTCCACCAAAATCCACGATCATATTGATTTACTTGAGAATTTATGTTAGATAAACCAAACAATAAATACAAATCATGCCAAACCTAAAGAACACACATTAAAACAATACACAAAACCTATACAAAGAAACCATACAATAAATAAATTCACATTTCAAGATAAGAATGCCAGAAAGTGGCTAGTTTCTAATATGAATACTTCTAAAGGATTTTGTTTGTTGTTGGATAACTGAGAAAATATTCTTCAAAGAGAATAAGAAATACTTTCTACTTACGCTCTTTCCAAGAGTAAGAAGATTACGCCGTAAATATTTACTTAGCGTTGACAAAGGCACAGACATTATTCGGAGACGCAATATTACAAGCAGAGAATGAGAGTGGATAAGAATACTCCAGTGTACTCCTGACGATATTCAGTGTAACTCCTGCCTGATGAGCCATGTCTAGACAGAGAGTACAACAGTGTACTCCTGATGAGCCATGTAGACAGAGAGTACACCAGTGTACTCTTGATGAGCCAGGTTTAGCCACAGAGTACACCGGTGTACTCCTGATGAGCCGGGTGTAGACAGAGAGTACACCAGTGTAGTCCTGATGCGCCGGGTACAGACATATTGCTCCCCCGAGGTCGGATATTATCTAGCACATTTCCATTCATATCTGCATAGATAATAAGCAGGGACGGCTCATGCGATGGCGGTGTTAGATGTTCGGGGGCGTACACATCGTGTCAAATTAGACGGAATACTAAGGAGAAGTTCGCAGGGTGAACTCTAGACCAGAGCACTTAAAAAGTGTATGAAATTCATTAGTCGAGTGCGAGGATCTCGAGTTACACGTGTCGGCCAGGGAAGATAATCTTTATACGGCCGTGTTTCAATCTGCCAAGAGATTTAAAACCCGGCGATATGTATAAATCTACGGACGCAATGGACATAATTTGTGTTATACAAATAACTCGGCTGCAAGTAAGTGAATTCATAATGGTAATTTATTTATTCATAATAGGGAACTAGCCTTGGTCTCAAATTCACGTTTTTCATTTTTTTTTATTTATAGAACACAGTTCAATAAACTTCACAATTGAAAGATTTTTTTTAAAAAATCTTCCGTGGTAACTACGAGGGTACAAAGTTATAGGGTTTTGAACCCCCGCGCAAACGCTCGTTGTTGGTTCAACTGCGTTACGTAGCTTGCAGCACGCTCATCGTTGTAGTTTGTATTTATCAAGAAATAAATACTACAACAACAACAACAAAAGTTCGACGAGCGGCCGTGCGCGGCAGCGAAGCCTAGAGGCAATCCAGTGGACCGTGCTCATCAATAATTGGACTATTTTGACAACAACACGAACGATGACAAAGATGACGACCATGACTTAAGAACCCCGTGATTTTGACAGTGCGTCTACCCGACCTTGACTAGAAAGCGATTTATTTCTCATTGGTGGGAAAGAGCCCCGGTTATTTCTCTATGGGAAAGAATTTGTAGGTTTATGGTCTGGCGTAGTCGTACCCCGTCATTCCAGGCTGCGCTAGGCTCGGCCCTACGCCCTAGGCTGTGTCTATGCCCTAGGTTATAGCAGAGTCGATAAAGAAGTTTCCCCGTTGGGGAGGTCCTCCAACTCCCTATACCGCCCTGGGTTAAATAAAAAGTCGGTTTTTGGCGTTGGGAATCTAACGTTCCGCGCGACTCTGTGTGACGATTGATGGAACTACTTCAATAAAAGTACGTCACTTTTCTACTAGTAGTTAACAGTCGATGACGACAAATGGCGGAAACGTCAAAATATTAAATACGATCGAATGTTGGCGAATGTTTTGGCATAAAGCAAACTCTCTTTATTAATGAGGATATTTCTGATGGAGTAGACCTAAGCTTAGGAGCTAGGCCGACAATATGTATTGTTCAAGATTTCGATTTGAGTGCCTAGGGCGTACTTACGTCTGAAAACTGTATTGTGGCCTTGGGCCTAGGCTACACTTACGTCCTTTAGGCTTGAACAAGGCATATCTCAAATTATTTCGCACGAAAATGTCAGTGACGCCTGCGCAACACTTTATAGTACAATAATAAATCAAAAGTAAATCGTTTTAAAAGACTAGGGCCCAGGGCTAATATGATTGAAATAAAATTGAAGTTTGACGTTTCGTCTGTTGTTTGTTGATTTCAGCGTCACTGCACATCGATAATCTACTGACCGTATTTAGCGTGCAGTGCTTTTATTAGTTTCACATTGGAGCCGCTCTCAGCGCGCAGGACGTTAGATTCCGTTTTGACTTGGGAGTAAGGGGACCTCCCCAAAGGGGAAACTTCTTTATCGACTCTGGTTATAGTTAAACCAATTCTATAAAATGTCCATTTCGATGCCCTAGATATAGCCTAGCCTAGGTAGGGCTATGCCAAGCATTTCCTGTATCCTTAGCCTAGTTTTTTTTAGGTTGATTATGATGATATCATTTATATCATTGATGTTTGGCAGGGCTTTAGATTTTATATTTAAATATGCGCCTAGACCTGGGCGTAGTGATAGGCCTACCTCGGCCCTAGGTCCTAAGGGCCTAGGTCTACCAAGAGGGCAAAGGCTACCACTGTAGAAACACCGGAGAAGATCATTTTATACACGTGCCAAAAGAACCAAACGACAAACAGGGCAAAAAGAATTGTTCAAAGCTGCAGCACGAGAATGTTTTGAGGAGGACGCCCCCTCTACAAATTCATTCTACTGTTGTGAAGACCACTTTGATGCAAGTAAATATTATTAATTGGTCTACTAGCTTTTTAATTCACAAGTGAATTTCCTATAAGCTTCTGTTAGGCTCCGGCCAAATATTCTCGCTGCAAAATTTGCCTTGGAATTACAAGTCTAGAGCCTAAACGTAAGAGGCGTTTTCTCGCATGGGAGAATGTCACAAATTCAAAATTTTTAACTACATATTTGGAATATTTCCCCGCGAGAAAATGAGTTACGTATAGGTCCTAGGCTTATATATAATCCCGAGGTAAATTAGAAGCTCATAAGAAACTAACCTGCGAAATAAAAAAGTAGTAGGTAGACCAATTAATATCATTTACTTACATGAAAGTGGTATTCACAACGGTAAAGTGAAATTGCAGCGGTAGGCTAGAGGCCCTACGACTCCTTGACATATTCTCGTCTTGTTGCGTTTAACCATTATTTTCACCTGTTTAGTTCTTTTTGGCATATATATAAATACTTTCTCCGGTGTTTCTAGAGTGGTGTTTAAACACATTGGTACTTACACCTTTTATAAAGCGTCATTTCTTTTAAAATCAATCAAAAGGATCATTAAAAAACGATAGCAGGAATGACAGCAGGCGCAGTGACGGCAGCTGTCTGCTAGGATGTGTTTGACCCACCGCCGACTGTATGGCAGAATATCTACCATTTATATCTAGATAGCAGTGCGCCTTTGGGTCTGTGCTAGGCTGCGGTCAGCAGTCTGACGTCACACTACTTTTCGTGTTGTCTTTTGGCGGGAAGCCAGATTCAAATTTCAGCGTTAAATATTGAGAAAAGTATTAACCTTAGACAAAAAAAAAACTTTTATGTTATTTTTTTTAGATGTTATCTTTAACATATTCGATTTCTGGAATGAAGGCTAGTTCCCTATTGTAATTATTGTTGAAACGTAATAATTTTTCATGTGTACAATTTCAATTGTTTTTCTGTGCCTGGAAGGCAAACTTGATGGAATACGTAGAACTTTGTATTGATAAACAAAAAAATCACAGTACACCAACATTCATATGAAATCTAGCGCGTGGAGAGTGTAATTAAAATTTCCACAGTACACATAATAATTAATAAATCATTTTAATTTTACAAAAAATATCGATTGAAGTTGTAGAATGTTTATTTTGAAAATACATAAAAGAAAATTCTGAAAACTACAACAAATAAATTGCAGAAAAACAGGAACTTTTCGTTTTTTCTGTCGGGTGTTTTGTTTCTTTCGATTCCATGTTGGACCGTTGAAAAAGAATACTTATAAACTTAACATCGATTAATAGTCAATTCACTAAAACTCAAAAACATGTAGCGTTGTGGATTTGCATCCTTGATCGAGGTATATTGTTCAAGTCCACGGGCTAGAACGTAACGGTGGTGTAATTAGTAACCTGTGACTTAGCTAATTACATTAATTATTTAAAGTGTAATATGACCCGGGTTTTGCACTACCCGCGGGGGCTTGCAACGTAGAACTACCACGGGAATTCATTATGTTCGTCATAAAATCTGCATTCAAATGCACATAAATGCATCGTGACTCCACCCCGAGATTGCGTGTGATTAGTGAATCAACATTCCAATACACCGACAGTGTTGGATCAAGAGTTAAGCGCGCGACTCTGATTCGGGAGGTCCCGGGTTCAAATCCCGTCAAGAACGGAAATCCAGACTGAAGGTTTTTTCCGAGGTTTTCCTCAAATGCAAGGGATTGAGTCCTCTTGAACAGCCCTCGGACGTCTCTTCACACTCTAAAGTCCAAAATACCTAGTTTGACACATGAATGACAACTGAAACTCGAAATTAATCCGTTTGACGGTTAACGTTATTTGGTCTGTTATTTACTAAAACAAAACTATATTATAATATCATTCAATTCAATTATTATTATTGATTACTATTATTAAAATCGATCATCAAAATAGGTATAACACACGCGTTTCTTAGTTAACCCGGGCCCGTCAAACTCTTTGTAACAGACAAGAATATATAACCATGTCGTACCCGGCACCTCCACCAAAATCGGTATTTTCACATATTATCGACATCGTATCGAGCAGCCGATAATTTTGCTCGGCCCTATTTTGTGACATCTAAAAATCTACAATTTATGACATTTGAATACAAAACGGAATATTATTTATGTTAGCTTTAAGACCCTGAAAACAAAACAATGTGTGACGTTTTTCAAAAGCGACCAATTGAGTATACGTTCGTGTCTGCTACACATTGAAATAAGAACTCACAAATGTATTTTCCTCCAAACCCGTACAATTTAGATTGAAGTAGCATGCAAGCAAGATCGAAATAAGAAATGAGAATTTATTCCGTTCTTATGACTTCGCTGTGACGTGCGCTCATGCCTTGTTATTGCATGTACCAGCCGCTTGAACACTAATGCCATTTCCTTATAACAATCCCTTTTTTCAATTTGTGCATCGCTTTGAAGAATAATTCTCTTCTCTCTCTCTATTTCTTATGATTCGTATAAAGTGAACATAAAATCGTATCTATAGAAAAACTTTAGTTTGTAAAGGAAAGCGGATAGAATCTACGTACCTGGCATCTCTCTAGATGTAATATAAACGTATACTTGTTTACGGTGTTGGCAAATACCCGCATCAAACAGAGAGTGTGTGTGTTTGAATGTTTGCGTGTATTTATGTGTGATTGTGTGTTTATGTGTATGAGTGAGGGAGAGTTATAGTGTATACAACTGTGTGTGAGTTTTGTGTTCGTATGTGAGAGATAAAATGTAAAAGTTAACGTACATTTTTTTTCTTTTTTGATTTATCGTCTATCCTATTCAGTTAAAAAAACTGATTTACAAAGGAGGACAACTAAATAAATCTTATTACATAGATGCAGACAGAACAATGAACTACAGTTAAGTAAATATTTGAAATAGTAACATACAACAACAATGCATTAAAACACAAAATTTTGATAACAAATAAAAATATTTTTAAATGCATTTAATTAATGAATCAAATTTAAAACAGGGGTGGAAAAAAAGAATACAGAAAAGAAAAGAAAAGCAAGGAAAAAAGAAAAGAAAATCATTTTTTTAGTGTGTATGTATGTGTGTTTATGTGTTTATGTGTAGAGTTATAGTATATACAACTGTGTGTGTTTTGTGTTCGTATGTGATAGAGAAATGTAAAAGTTACCGTATATCTAACTTTACGTGTGCATATAAACCCATATCCCAGACCCCCACCCTTCTTAAACCTGCACGTTGGCAAAAAGTTTCAATAATTAATTTAATTACACTCTGTGCTACTTAGCAGGTTCGAAGCATTGTCGCCTGCCGATGAATGGGCTTCGCTGTGGCCATGTTTAATTAATCGTGAGCGTTTAGTGGGTGTATAATACCTCTTAGAGGAAGGGGCTGGTAAGTGGGGCGTTGTAAGAGCTCAAGGAGTCACCGTAATGTGACGGGTCTCGCCTGACTTGCAGGGACGTGGGTGACACTTGGGACGCATCGGGAGCTAAGTAGGACGTGAGGGGGAATATTCAGTTATATCGGCAGACATTATGAGGACGTGGGAGTCACGTGACTTTCACGTGACCTTGTCTCAAATGAACATAGTAGGAGTCGTGTTACGTCACGTGACTTTCACGTGACCTTTGTCTCAAATTTAAACAATTGGATTCGAAGTAAGGGTTTAGTGTTGTGGTACTGACAATGTTATATTCCAAAAAGTATTATAGATACATTTTGAAAAAATTAATACATTTAAGTTAAAAAAAACATGAAAATATTGTTGTTAAGGGGCGTACATTTTATCCATTATTAACAAAGTTTAATGCAAATTTAATTCTTTAGGATACGGGAAATGAGATGCTACCAAACGTAAAATTGACTACCTATAATTATTTTATTTAAGAATTGTTTCATTATTGTGTATTATGCAGTGTAAATAAAGGAAAAAAGTTCTATTCTATTATATTCACTCTCAATGGAAATATGTTTAAGTAAAATGCAGTTTCCAAATGCTTGTATAAAACTTTACTTGTTGTACGAAAGAATAAAATGTGAGAATTAAATGCATTTGTACAAAAGCTTGGTTACATAAAAACAACATCGAACAAGTACTGTCCTACTTTGTATTATTAACACTAATTTAAACCTTTGGCAACTGATGATTTTTAGTTGTATAAGAGAACATGACGTGACATAAAAGATGGATTAGATAAGTTTGGATTTTTCTTTTCATGTCTGTGAATTACATAAAACATTTAAAATCTCGTAATTTCAATGTAAAATAAAACTCAAGCTGAATGCAATAGAAGATCGTCCCAGCGTATAATAGCGTGTTGGGTCTGTAAAGCCCTGGGCACACATCCAATCTTTGTGATAAATTTGATTTCACGTTTAAATCGTATCCCGTTTTAGTTTTCTACCAAATTACCGAAGTCTTTCGAAAGCGTGGATTATTATAATGGTTGTACATTAAACCCCGACATTTGTTCCGACGACCGCCCCTTAAGTCCCACTGAAACGACTGCAAGTTTTATGTTTTCAATCGCGGACTACCGAAACTAAAGACAATAACACTTTTGAACGTCGATTTACTTTTCTACGTGGATGCGGATTCAGCTATCTTTAAGAACAACTTCCCCCACATACCGGTGATAAAAACATTTACTGCCGGATAAAGGAACCTTAAAAAGCGCGCGTCGCATCAGTTTATTACCGGCGTTGAGCGTCGCGACGCCCGGGATACCTGTGTGTGCGTGTTCTCCCGCAGGAGTGGAGCCTGGAAAAGGAGGTTTCAAGCACAAATTGACTCCGTGTTTGAGAGCTGGGAATGGAGATGTTCGATTTCAGGCTGGCTTTTAAGGGAGCCGACCAATTAGTGAGCTTGCCTTGCATGCGAATGTTGTAGGAGAGGGATGGTGGGAGAGGGGAGGGGGGGGGTCTCCGAGGGCGATAATTAATTGCGATCGGTCCTTGGTCTGATGAAGAGAAATAGACGGGTTGTATTCCTCATCTTTGGATGTACATTGGGTACAAAGTCGGTCTCATTAAGAGCAAACTTCAGTACATACAGAGCGTCATACATACAGCGTCTGTGTGCACGTACGTGTGTGTGTGTGATTAGTTGTACGTGTATTTATAATAAGGAAGCTTCGCAAACGCTCTTTTTAGTCGCGTTGATGGATGAGCTTTTTAATTATAAAAATGTTAATATTATTTTAAAATAATAAAAACATATAAACACGGCCCATACAAAGCAATCATTAGGTCTGTTGGATCTTTGATTGTTTGTAACAAGGCTGTGAGTAAGGTATAAAATCTCCTGTGAAGTTTTCATACAATGGCTGTGAGAAAGATCTAAAATTTATATTTTGGTGCTGTTTGGGCGATTCTGACCAAACGGTGGGGCTACAACGTTCATATTTCACATGGACATTAAGGTAAGGGTAATGTATTGACTTTTGAAAGAAAAAGTTGAAAAAGTTAGCCAGAATCTATAGAAATAAAGGTTTTATTATTTAACACCTCAAAAAACTCAAATTAAAACCTTTATTTCTATAGATTCTGGCTAACTTTTTCAAAATTTTCTTTCAAACGTCAATACATCACCATAACCTTAATGTGCATGTGAAATATGAACGTTGTAACCCCACCCGTTTGGTCAGAATCGGCCCAAATGTCACGAAAATATCGCACTAAATATCGAAAAAAATCGTAAAAGTACGATATTCATGAGAAATATCTCTTCTATTGTACCCAAAAACGTAGCAAGTCTAAGTTCAGAGATTTCAAAGGTCCTGTCAAATTTTCATTAAGATCGCATATGCCGTTTGCCCGGTAGAGAGCAAACAAACAGACAAAAAAAAAAAAAAAAAAAAACACCCGAGCTAAATTTTTTGGGGGGTCGGTGAAATTGAAGTCTTCGCTTCGCTCATCCAATAAGTCTGAGGAAAGAAAACATAATATTCCAAAAGGATGTAACTTTTCTCAAAAATGGGAACAAAATGAATAAAAGGAGAAAAAAACAAGACGTTTACATAATATATTATACTTAAAAAAGAATAAACATGATGGTAGTGTTTTTGTTAGTGTGTATGAAAGAGAGGGGCTGGGTGGAGCTAAAAAGTTAGAGGGGGAGATATGGCGTATATAAGTTTGTATGAGGGTGTAGGCCTATGTACTAGTAAAAGTGTGTATGTGTTACTAGGAAAACGCTAAAGTCCCGCCGCGTTGATGGATGAGCTTTTTTAAAGTTTTTAGTTTGCGTGGGATATCTTTACTTTTGCAAGTGCTTTGTTTTTCTGCCGACGCATTGTAGGTGATTGTTGTCAAGTTTCTATTGTTTCTTGTTAATATGTTATTATTTAACGTAAAAATCTTACATTAAAAGCTATATTTCTATGGATTCTAGCTAACTTTTTCAACATTTTCTTTCAAAAGGTACTACATCACCATAACCTTAATGTCCATGTATAATATGAACGTTGTAGCCCCACCCATTTGGTCAGAATTGGCCCAAATGGCACGAAAATATCGCACAAAAAGTAAAAAAAACGTATATTAAAAGCTTTATTTCTCTCGATTCTGGCTACCTTTTTCAACTTTTTCTTTCAGAAAGCAATACATCACCATAACCTTAATGTCCATGTGAAATATGAACGTTGTAGCCCAACCCGTTTGGTCAAATTGGCCCAAATGGCACGAAAATATCGCACTAAAAATCGAAAAAATCGTAAAAGTACGATCTTCATGAGAAATATTTTTTCGATTGTACCCAAAAACGTGGCAAGTCTAAGTTTAGAGAAAACGAAGGTCGTGTCAAATTTTCATCAAGATCGCATATGCCGTTTGCCCGGTAGAGAGCGAACAAACAGACGGAAAAAAAAACAAAAAACAACCGAGCTAAATTTTTTTGGGGGTCGGTGAAATTGAAGTCTTCGCTTCGCTCATCTAATTATTACCACTAGGAAAACGCTAAAGTCCCGCCGCGTTGATGGATGAGCTTTTTAAAGGTTTTAGTTTGCGTGGGATATCTTTACTTTTGCAAGTGCTTTGTTTTGCTGCCTACGCATTGTAGGTGAATGTTATTGTCAAGTTTCTTTTGTTTCTTGTCAATTGGTATTATTTACCGTAAAAAACTTGTATTAAAAGCTTTATTTCTATGGATTCTGGCTAAATTTTTCCACTTTTTCTTTCAAAAGGTACTACATAACCATAACCTTAATGTCCATGTATAATATGAACGTTGTAGCCCCACCCGTTTGGTCAGAATTTTCCCAAACGGCACGAAAATATCGCACAAAAAGTCAAAAACGTATATTAAAAGCTTTATTTCTCTCGATTCTGGCTATCTTTTTCAACTTTTTCTTTCAGAAAGCAATACATCACCATTACCTTAATGTCCATGTGAAATATGAACGTTGTAGCCCCACCCGTTTGGTCAGAATTGGCCCAAACGGCACGAAAATATCGCACTAAAAATCGAAAAAAATCGTAAAAGTACGATATTCATGAGAAATATTTCTTCGATTGTACCCAAAAACGTGGCAAGTCTAAGTTCAGAGAAAACGAAGGTCGTGTCAAATTTTCATCAAGATCGCATATGCCGTTTGCCCGGTAGAGAGCGAACAAACAGACGGAAAAACAAAAACAAACAAAAACAAACAAACAAAAAAAAAAAAACAACGGAGCTAAATTTTTTGGGGGGTCGGTGAAATTGAAGTCTTCGCTTCGCTCATCCAATAACCAAAACAAAATTTTCTGCTCACAACTTCAAACAGATCGGAAAACAAAGACGGCGAAATACAAAAGAGCACGTAAACAAAACAAATATTTACGTGGGAGTAAGAAGAAAGAGGGAGAGAGAGAATAAACGAGTATTGTCATTAGTAAAACAAACTATAGGAAAGATAAAACCATAACCAACGAATAACTTTACTTGAGAATCTTCGAACAATAACAAATACCAACAGAGAAGCGACACAGAAAACTGTGACAATAGTTGACACGAGAAGAGCGTAAATAAAATGATAAAAGAGTCTAAACGACTGCGAGAGTACCCGAAACTTCTAGAACATAAAACTATGGCAGTCCTGTCTGTGCGTTATCGTCTGTAGCAAAACTTTTATTTGGCAAGCGTTGGCTAAAAATAGACTAATAAAAAACAAAATGTTTGTAGTGAATAAACTTGGATTGGTGATAATTTACCAACAGCAGACATCAATAAAACAATTTTTCAGTTTAAAGTAGAGAATTTCAAAGGGGGTAATAAATTATTTATTTCAGTTGTTAACATTTGATAATTCGAAATGCAGATTTCCGTTAAACTTTCATTCCAGACAATCTGCAAAGAAATTTTAAATGCGACATAATTTGCACGTTTACCTTATATTGTTCGTGTAAAACTCTTCCCGCTAGTTTAAACGTTTATTTATTAGCCAATATTTGTTTCCCAACTCCACATCTATTATGTGCCAGACGGTTGGCAGCGATGAGAGCAGTTCCAAACACATTTTGCCAACCTAATAGTTTGTATAACAATATATTAAAAATGTTATATCTAACACCTTTACCCTAAACTATGTCAAAGAGAAAACTAACAGCATAAATTAATAACTGTACAAAGGATATTCACCGATGTTATACAAATTAGTTCATGTTAAGTAGAGATTCAGATACATAAATACGGCATTTTGTGAGTAATGTTACTAAAAACTGTTTTTTCACTTACAACAAGTTTTATTTAGTCCTACTTTATTTAATAAAACAAAGAAATTGAAACTTATTTATAAACATTATTCATTTGATATTTATTCAAACTTGTTAATAGATAATTTTAAAATAAAAATATAAAAATCTCACACAACGGTGGGTAAAAACATATGCTACAAAATGTGTATCTCTAATGATAGGCCTAAGTTGTTTAATATTGAACATGACATTACAAGTTAAATTGAATGAACTAGAACAATATTTAGAGTGGATTATATTATGTTTGATTAGTAAAACGAATGCTTTGGTAAGACACGTACGAATAAATTGTCTTATTATGGCTTCCGTGGTACAGCACTGAAACTAATAGAATCGTATTTTGACAACCGCTTTCAAATCACAGAAACTACCAGTTATATTGGACTAAATGAAGAAGTATACATTTCTAACCCTAGTAAAATTGTATGTGGAGTGCCCCAAGGCTCCATTCTTGGCCCTCTGTTCTTCATTATTTACTCCAATGATTTTTGTTTTGTCGTTGATGATTCGGAACTCTTTGCTGATGATGGCAGCTTACTTGTTAAAGGCTCATCAAGTGTTGTACTTAAAACTAATGCAGAAAATAAAATAGCTAAAGCAAGTGACTGGTATCAAAACAATAAATTAGTATTTAATTCTAGCAAAACTAACTTTATTCAGTTTCATTCATCACAAAAACGTAAACATCTAGATAAAATCGATTCTATTACAAATGTAGTGGATGGATTAATTATTTTGCCTGTATCGCATTTAAAGTCTCTAGGCATAATTTTAGATGAAAATCTTAGTTGGTCACAACATTGTTTGAGCCTCTGTAGTAAACTTAGTTCGGCTTGCTTCGCAATTAGATCCATAAAGGAAATAGCAGGGTTAAATGTGGCTAAGATAGTTTATCATTCTAACTTTGAATCTCACCTACGTTATGGAATAGAATTTTGGGGACACTCAGTAAATGTATATACATTATTTAAATTACAAAAAAAGGCAGTGAGAAACATGTGTGGCCTTAAATCATCTAGTTATGTTAAGGCTCACTGCAAGCCGCTATTCATTAAACACAAAATATTAACCCTTTATTCCCTGTATATTTTGGAGGCAACCTCTCTTGTTAAATGCCTTACACATTCAAATAAACCTTCCTTAAACCATGAAGTACACCAGCACAACACTCGTCATAATAAAGACATTCATTCTACACAGTATAGTACGAAGCTAACTCAAAATAACTCTATGTATATTAATTTTAAACTTTTTAATAAATTGCCAGACCTCATAGCTAATGCAAAAGATCTAATAACATTTCGAAGAAAACTTACAACATTATTGACCCTTAAAGCCTACTACACCATGGAGGAGTTCCTTCAAGACAAAGATCTTGGATTTGACGATAAGAGAGCGATTGAGGCTATTTCAAGTACTGTCGTAGTTTAAATTTAGATGATCAATGTAATGCATTAAATGTTTCATTGTCGGTGCATAACTTCTAGTCATTCAAAGATGTGAAAATATTGTTTTGTTATCTAGGTCTAGCTGAGTATCTGATTAGTTATATTGTGATCACTGAATTTTATTTTATTTCACTATGTTATTGTTTTTATTATAATAATTATTATTATGATATTGTTATTGTGTAAATCAGGCGACACAATCTTCACTGATTGTCTTGGTTTAACATTTACTTGTATACCTGTACTTGTATAATTGTTTAACTTGTCTGAATAAAAATTGAATTGAATTGAATTGAATTGAATTGAATGTGGTTGTGGTACGTTGGTAATGGACGATCCCCGACGTTTCACATGTATATGTGAAGAAGCTTTTTAGACATTAATTATTGATATCGATTCCGATGCTTTCGAAACCACATTATGCTTTAACCTGAGGTAAATATTGATGTAGTCCGAACTATAGAGGCGTCGTCTGCATAAACCACGAAGCTTCAACAGTATAGCCTACTTTCTCCGGTTTGATAAAATTTATACTTGATAAGAAAAATAAAAACGTTATCGTGAAAACGTGCACTGGTCCTCCTCAGAACTAATGGAGCTTTGCACTCAGTGCCCACTCAGTGCGCACTGAAACATAGCAGTGACTTCATCACTTACTGAGTTTTGCACGAAGGTATAATTCCCAATGGAACACACTTGTAAAAACCAGTTGAACAACATAATCACACGTTAGCAAGAATTTCGAATAAAGTAGCTAGAAGCTTTTTCTGATAGTACAGGCTACAATGTGCCCACACAACTCAGTAATCGCTACAATAAGTAGAATATTATTGGAAAATTAACAAACATAATTTGATCAGTAAAATATGACACGCGCGGGTACAGGTGAACCCAAAACAGGGAGCGAAGCTACTTAATCAACAGATCGTCGAAAAAGAATACGAAATAAATAATTCACAATGGGATGATATTTTTGGTGGAGGCGCCGGGTCATGAATATTCAAACTTTCTTGGGGAGAGCCACTCCCCCTTAACCTCCTGGGTCACTGAAAACACTCTGTATAGTCCTTGTTGAAGGTCAATGGCAACATAAAACCGCATGCCCGTCGGACGTAGTGTTCCGTCTTTATCGTGAGAAGTTACACACAAAAGTAATGCCTATGTGGGAGTTTCGCTGTCTTATAAACACTGTATGTTTTTTTCCTTATGGCTCTATGGGTATGAACTCGAAGATGGTTTATAAATCGAGTTTTATTTATTTATTATTTATTAAATATTTGGTAATGATATTACCAACAGTGCAGCAGAAATCAACACCTGAGTGCACGCATTTGAGTTGGGCCAAGCTCGGCGTCCGCTCTTAACCTACTCTATCCCTTGCACTTACCCTGGACTCAGTGCCACTCAATGCAACCCAATGGAACGTGTGAATGTTGACCTAGTGCACACTCGAGTGGCCAGTGGTGTAGCTATATCGTTCACACTCGGTGCATGCAAGCGCACCCAGTGGAAAACGCCACATGGCGTAAGGAAAGGTCGGGGGAATGTCCAAGGGCTATCTTACAGAAATCGATTCCATCGTTCGACTTTTGACTGAGAGCAATCTAAAAGAACTTGTGCCAAGATTGCCTGTAGCTGTTTCTGAGCTGGAAGCTCTTGAATTAGAGTCCAAGTATTTGACAATTTACCTTACAGGAAAGTATTCGTAAAATGACTGATGATTTTAAAAGTTTGACATCTTTAAGATATATCAGTTTACGTAATACGTGAAGCTTTTAGTTGTAGACTGAACGAATCATTTTGTCATTTCACCAAAGACACTCTATTTCTAATCAAATTAGAAATCAGAAAATGTATTTATATAAATGGTTGGATGGAAGAAAAGGTCTAGCTGGCCTTAATCCCGCCTGGAAAATAAAGACGATTATCTATCATCTATCTATCATCATATCTATCTATCTAGTCTATTATCTATCTATCATCTATACTATCTATCTATCTATCTATCTATCTATCTATCTATCTATCTATCTATCTGTCTATCTATCTATCTATCTATCTATCTATCTATCTATCTATCTATCTATCTATCTATCTATCTATCTATCTATCTATCTATCTATCTATTTTACTAATACTTTGACAAACTTAATCCAAATATATATTAATCAAATTTAATAATTTTGGAAAAGCATAATATTGCAACTTATTTATAAATTACATTGTGAAAAATAAATTTGAGTCTTTGGCGAACTCTTAATAGCTCTATAAGAAACACTTTCAAGTACTGAACCTGTGAAAGTTTAGATTTGATGTGACTTTAAGACAGATTGCTAATGTCTTAAACTAAACTTTGTCATTGTTTGAAGCCTACGCGTTTTACGACTTTCTTAAAGTTGACTCAAATGTATCCGATTACATATTACCAGTTTTCGAATTGGAATTGCTTCTTTGGAGTGATAGTCTAAATTGCCCGTTACCTTTCGAAAGAGAGTTTAAACTTTTAGAATTTGATTTAAATCTTGCCACAATGGAGATTCAATTTCTAACGAACTGCAAGGCCGAATTAGAACATTTCCCTTATTTCTGTTTATAAAACGAAACAATCTCAACTCCAACTTTGCCATCTATTTCATCTATTCATCAATTTTTCATCAAGATAAAATAAAATATTGAAGTTTTGTTGGAAAAGTGATTTTGAGTTATTTCAGAAATGGAAACTATGGATATATTAAAAAAGTCTTACATTGTTCAATCATTTTATTCTCCACTTGTCTTCACTTGGGTTTTATGACGTAAGTTGTTATAAACAAATATGTGTGTTTTTTGTATTGTGGTCCACAATTTTGTTACTTCCTAATTGTGTACACGTCCATGGACTGTAATTAATAAATAGGTACAAGTGCAAACTATGTTTTAGGGGATGATTAAATGAAGAAGGTATATTTAAGGGAGGTAGTATCCCTCTCTCACATCCCCCTCCAACTCGACCACAACCCCTAATTCCTCGTCGACCCTAACCTAGCTTAATATGAGAGTTCGTGTTCTGGCATTGAACAATAACGTCGTTAACTATTCAGATAGTGTGCGTCGTACTCGCAGCAAACCAAGACAACTTCCGTACAATATCGTCTGGTCTACGCGAACCGGCCCCGCCCCCTTCTAGCTGCACTCGCCTACCCGATGTGCTTTGTATTACCATCCATGCATATTCATGTCCCCGTGTGTGACATCCGCATATTGGAAGCATCCGCCTTTGTGCACGACCATGGCTATGTCATTGGATAAATTAACTCATAAAGACGAAATAAAATTGTAATTCTTTTGTCAGATGCGTGATTGGTGTTTGAGTGTGTAATGTGTGTGCTAAATCAATTAACATATAGAGCATTTTCGATCGGAATCCATTGTATTGAATCAACGTCAATATCCCTCAAAATCAGATTCGATTTTCGAGCTCGGAAATTCTGGTCTATGCGAAGAGGACTGCGAAGCGGCGCAGTAACCTACATGGACAGGGGGAAATAACCTGTCAAATGTAAAGCAAGGGACGGTTTTGAGATCGGATACCTTAGGAGTAGGACGTACAAAACTCAATCACGATTATTTTTTACCGTTGGGGTTGTCATAACGTCAATCATTTTCTTCTAGATACTCCTATTCTGACGTAGACCCTTCCTTGAACTCCATTCAGCTGTCCAAAATGTATCCACTTTCAATAAATTAGATACTCTATTCTTTAAGAATCATTCAATAGTTCAGTCAAGCCCTACTCGATCTATCACGGAATGCACTTTCATGAAAATTCAACGTTTATAGACTAAACAAGCCACGCTATCCGCACTCACTAGAACGGACAATGAAAGAGACATCAACTACATTAATCAACATATTCAACCTAGGGATACTAACGTACAAACGACTGCAGTGATTTTAATACTACTATACGTCTTTACTACCACAACCCAGTCTAGGTGCAGACAATAATTAAGGCTATAACTTGCCACCTTTATTCAAGCTCAATTCTAGAACTCCGAACCTAGGTTCAAAGTCATGTCCAGAACTTACAACCTAGGTTCAGAGTAATGTTTAAAGAACTCCCAACCTATGTTCAGACAATAAGGCCGAAACTCCCAGCCTAGGCTCAGACTATAAGGCCGTAAATCCCAACCTAGGTCCAGACGTACCAACCTTGGTTCAGACTCATGTCTAGAACTCCCAACCTAGGTTCAGACTAAAACTCCAGAGCTCCAGACTGGAGGAAGTCATTCGAGTCCGATAAATCGCTAGCAATAGATTCAATTCTCGGCGGTTCATGGGCCATTTGTTCTCCCACTTTCTCCTTTATTCAATCGTTATTTGCAGCATGGGCCGCGAGGAAATACCGCGGAAATTAAATGTCAATTTCACTGGTGTAGAGAAAATAGCAACCCCACCCTCCACCCATAACACACCGTCCACGGGTACGGCGCTCATTTCGCACGGAACGCAGCAAAATACAAATAAATCGATTACCGACAGACATCTTGAAGAATAGCGGTGCAGAAAGTAATAGCTTTCTTTTCAATAACCCGAGCTAGTGGAGTTCATGTTAAATGAACGGTTGGCTGTCGTGCATAAACAAGATGGCCGACTTAATTTCCTTCTTTTGACGCATAGAGTGCTGAGGTGCTTGAGTGATGTGAGCGCGCGTGTGCGTGTGTGCGTGTGTGTGTGTACGTGTGTGTGTGTATATGTGTGCGAGTGCATGCCCCCCTATACTACGTCTTGGCTTCGAACCCATACACAATCGTTCAACATGCAGACCTTATACACAAGAATATATTTCGCGCTTGTCAAAGATGTCAACACTTCATCTGTTATCAGTGATGGGTTTTTGACACGTTCTGTTATTGTTGAGTTTAGCGTGGTTTACCTCGGAATGGCAAGGAATGGCGACTGCTGCACGCGCAAAGAGTAAAATGCGTGGCTGAACTAAATCGATTTAGAATCGGCTTGCACCAGTTTATTGTGCTGGTTAATGCCAGATTACACCTAATACACATTGATTTAGCATCATTTGTACACCCACGGACAAAAGTGACAAAACTCTTAAACTTGCAATCTAAAAATGTGGTTTTGTCCTATATGACTGCTGATTGTTGATACAATGCCAGTTTGTATTATTTTGAGTAATAAATGGTATTGAGACTTGATAATAACATGTTAACCGCATTGTATACGAATAGATGGTCTAAATCACAGTCAAATTTGCAAGTAAACATCACGAATCTAGCGGAAAATGTACGTTTGGATGTCTCGAAATAAGATTACATTTTTCTTTCAATACAGACTAGTTAATTTATGAATATTTGGAATGGGATTTTTTTTTTAATTTGAGCCCGTGAAGTCTCACAAAATATGAAAACATTGTTGAAAACGAATATTGTGTGGACTTTAAGGACTCCCAGGTAAAAATCTGTGATTTAAATTTTAAATAAATAAATAAAATAAATAAATAAATTGTATTTAGAGTCTACCCACTCAGTTATATAACTGATTTTCAGCAGGGGACTTTAAATCAAAGCGACCAAGCCAACCCTGTAGGCCCCGACGCAATCGACGAGTGAGCGATAACCAACCAAATATCAATATTTTTAATAGGAAATATAGCAATCAGTGGTATGGATAGTGCGAACACCCGCGAATCAACGCCAGAATCAACAAGGCCGATTCAGCACAACTCTGAATTTATTATGTACTTCGTTGCTAGGACGCTATTTAAAAAATGCTATTTATGACAATTAATAATGATTAAGTTATCCGTCGAAGAGTGAAAACGGAACAAAACAATGTTGATTTTCATACATAAGAGGCTGGGCATATACAAACAAACCTCTTAAGTGCACGATAACATATTATTGATTATTATTTAGCCCAATAACACAACACAGAGTGTCTTACTACCAGGACAATATACACAATATAATAATAGCAATATAAAAAACACATGATGATAATATGCTCAATAATCTAAATATAAGAAACACGAAAAATCACAAAACATTACACATAATAATAACAAGGGGTAAGTTTTATCTCAGACCCTACATTAACGTCTGTCCGCGGGAGTACATCACGATCCGCACCTCAACCAGCCGGTTGTTTTAATTGCAGTCATTGCATGAATATAATGAAATACATTTCAAACAAACATACTCCCTCCGGCTGTGTTTTAGTCATTTCGAAATAATGATTAATTCATTTGTTCACGAAGCTTTTGAATGTCAAAAGTAAGAAAAATAGTAAATATTTATAAAATATTATATATATCAAGGGTGGAAATACAAGCAGCATATGGTAGAGTTTGACCCACATCGTCTCAATAATAATCAAACAGCTGTGACAATATTGTTCTAGGTCACATATGTTCTAGCCTCTAGGGATTAAAATAATAATTCAAAGGCGCGAACAACATTTTACGTTCAAGCATTTTGCAGTAATTGAATTTTACTCGTATTTATTGTGAATAAACAAAATTTAAATTCATAAAATTAAGTGGGTTATCAAATATTATTTTTGTTATGTGATATGCAACAGCTGTATGTTTTTTAGCTGTGAGTTGTATATTCTACCATTGGTAATAAAAGGTATTGAATTTATCGACAAAAAGTTGATGAATAATTGACATCATTTCATATTTTGTCATGTTTGTAAACCATAATTTATTTTATATGATTAATTTTATGTATAATTGCCTGTATTATTTGTACCGCGTATGAATAAAAAAAAGGTGTTTTACAATAAACAAAACAAAACATTACCCTATCACGAGTCGATAGAAACGACAGATGAAGAGGAATGCAATATATTATCATCTTGTGAGGGGGTTGGTTTGCTCATTGTGATATTCTGTGGAGAAACTTTCCACGCCTGCGACACTTTTTGTTGTTTCATTTTCACTGCATAATCCTAGGTTATGAATCGTACAATTCTCGAAAATAAATTTCGGTCTTTTAAGATACTAAATTAAACGCTCTACGCGCTTGTATGCGCAAATCGCGGTGGGTTTACTCAAAAGCACACGGCGAAAATACCCCTCATGGCTGCGCGTTTACCCATGTCTGCACAACGGTGATATACAGTGTAATAAGAATAATGTGCATTTATTGTATGTAGTATAAATATACTTAATATCGTTGAAAGTAATTGGCAGTATTACTTAGAACATGCAATAGGTAATACTTTCAAAGAATGTATTGAAAATGATTTATATTTATTGGATGAGCGAAGCGAAGACTTCAATTTCACCGACCCCCCAAAAATTTGCTCGGGGTTTTATTTTTGATTTTTATTTTTTTTTTTTTTTTTTTTGTCGTTGTAACAGTATCTACCAGACAACGGCTTATCCGATCTGATGAAAATTTGACAGGACCTTCGAAATCTCTGAACTTAGAGGTGTATGTTTTGGGTACAATCGAAGAAATATTCTCTAGAATATCGTACTTTTACGATTTTTTTCGATTTTAGTGCATATTTTCGTGACATTGGCAATTCTGACCAACGGGTGGGCTACAACGTTCATATTTTCATGGACATTAAGGTTATGGTGGATGTAGTACACTTGGAAAAAAGTTGAAAAAGTACCAGAAATCCATAGAAATAAAGCTTTTAATATAAGTTTTTGATTTTTGTGCGAATTTCGTGCCATTTGGGCCATTCTGACCAAACGGCTGTGGGCAACAACGTCATATTATACAGGACTTAAGGTTATGGTGAGTAATACCTTTTGAAAGAAAAAGTTGAAAAAGTTAGCCAAATCCATGAAAAAAGCTTAATAAAGTTTTTAGGGTAAATAATACATTGACAAGAAACAAAAGAAACTTGACAACATTCCCTACATGCGTAGCAGCAAAACAAAGCACTTGCAAAAGTTAAAATATCCCAAGCAAACTTTAAACTTAAAAAGCTCATCCATCAACGCGCGGGACTTAGCGTTTTCCTAGTTTATAAATAAACACCTCATTAGGATATTTTCAAGGGGAGATCAAAATGTGTTAACAAATCGATGAACATCTTTTGTGACTGATGATTTAGATGTGATCTGAAACCGTAATTACGGTTGTTCAATGGCCATGAATATAATTATCACCTTCATTCAATGGACTTAAAAACAAATATTTAAGGCTAAATTTATGTATCAAAGTTTTAATTTGTCGTAGGAAACTGGCAGGGGTGCAATGCATGCCCCTTTTTCAGGTGTCTCTGGGTATATTTGGAGCTAGGACAATTGTGAAGGTTATATCCAAGAGTTAAAAAATCTAAGAACAAACTTTTAGTCAGGATTATCGGTGGCTGGATTCGAGCTCGTGTCCCTTGCTTTCGCTTGGGTTACATCTGTCAGTAAAACGTTTAAAGTTATATAAAAACCGGCAATTATAAAACAGATAAGAACAATTATTGTGTAAAACATAATTTTCTTGCTCATCAAATTGAATTTTGAAACCAAATATTCATCTTCTTCTTGGTAATAAGATCACTTGATTAGTTGAAAATTACTCTTGGCTAAAAGAAAATTGAGTTTCTTATTAAGACCACAGTATCGGAGAATGAAATAAAGCCGTATTTGATTAACAGTGAGAGGAAAATTGCAAAAAAAAAGATATTACCTCTATACCCGAATTCAAAATTGGGAATAGAGTTATATATTGATTGATTGAATTCCAATTAGTAAGAGGTATTTTTTGGAAGATTATCAATTGTTTCCGTTTAATTAGGACATTTTCCTTTTGAACCTAATTAGTAGTTGACGTTTTATCTAACATCTGTTACGTATTAAAAACTACATCTAAGTAGCTTGGCGAGTGAGTCCATGAAATGCATATTAATTCAACTAAGTACATTGAAAATAGTAAAGTTAACTCTGTGTACGCAGAGCAGAAAATAAACAACAGTTGATTCAAAACTAACTTTGTCATATTGCACGAACATAGTTAATGAGTATATGAGCTCAAAGCCAAGGGTACTGGAGCCTTGTTACATAATCCTAACTATCCCAGCAAACCAGGCTTTGACGCAGAATGCAGAGGTATAGTCTGGTACACTTGGAAGCTCTATCGTTCGTCATATCGAGAAAACACTTAATTCTGTAAGATGGTCGAATTCCATTGTATTCCCGAGTTTGTTCAAGTTACAACAAAAGAGAATCTAGTAACCGTTCTAGTTAGTAAAAGATAAATAGGAAGAAACACTAGACTGGTTCACGTTCAAGTTCCACGTATGTCTTTTAATCAACTTTAATAGGTTTCTAGATTAATTGTATTCTTAAGGTAATGCGGATTGAATGAAATCTCCAGGGAGGGGGGAGAGGCGGGGAGACAATTAGAGTAAAGCTTTCAGTCATTTAGCTACACTCTCTAGTTACACTCCTCGATTAGACTGGGGACACTACAAGTAATTGTACACTCTACTATAAATATATCCCTTTGGCTGAAGACTTTGGAAAATATTGAGATTATAATATGAGTTAAAGCTTTATTCAGGAAAACAACCTGACAAAACGTTTTTAAAAATACTTCCAAAACACGGGTGTATACAACTAACAAAATGTTCTAAACCGATTTAAAATATTAATGATATTATAATTTTCGAAATGGGTGTCTGTAAAAGTGGCTTAAATCAGCAAAAAAGGTTTAGGCTATACATGGGAAAAAATAACGTGCCCGTATAGGTTATTGGTCCAGAAGTGCCCGGGTTCGAATACCGTTCCAGGAAGAAGTTTTAAAATGTATTTTATGGCTCCATATTATCCAAGTTTATATAATTATGTTATCAGTGAATTTTAAACCGTCCCAACACAATAAAATTATAAAAAGTTGTTCCGATCTATCCTTGATGAGGGCTGGCGTCGCCCGAAGGTGAATCATGGCCAACCAGCGAGATTCGATTTCAAATAAGGATCGTTGGCTGGCCAATATTCGCAAGTCGACGACGTCAGAGCAAATTGTGGTTGGTTCAAACCCGTTTACTTAAAGTACCTTACCTATGAATAATTTAAGTGAGTAGATTAGAAATACATATTTAGTTAGTTAGGAATTGGATTTAATGACTTAATTACAACAAAAGAAGTCTACATATAAGCCAATGCAGTGAGAATTTTCTTCTACGCCAGAGATTTTAAGCCCAATTACCATGCAGCGCAAGGACGCTGTCCATCGCCCAACTCTGGCCCACATTAGAATTTTAGTTATAGGTGCTTCGCACCAGGCACTAAAAATACCAGGGGAGAGGCTTCGAGCCCCACGACCATTCCCCAAAACAGAAGATTTAGATTTCAAGAAGAAGACATCCTGAGAACCCGCAAGAATTAAGTTGAGTTGACACTAACTGATTGTAGTCATTATTTACTCTTCAAATTCATGCAGAGCGGTTTGTATTTCATGAATAATGATGATGAGAGGGAAGCGTTCGGGTCACAAAGAAAGCCACAAGTGGAAAGAAAGGGTGAAAGATTAGTTGGAATTACGAATGGGATAATGAGTGACGGTATAAAAGATTAGGGAAGATTTCAGAGTGAGGTCTGTTAGGACAGTGACCTCAATCCGTGATATTCTCTAGTTTTAATCCGGTCTATGAATCAATAAGCCAAGACGAACCCACGTACGTAATAAGCGTACGTACACGTACGTACGTAACACCACGTAGACAAGAACCAACAATCAGCAGTTTAGTAGATCAGAGTTACAGCAGATGAAGAAGAGAGGAGAAGTTTAAGGAGTTTCTGCTCAGCTTTTGATTTATTTATCAAGGAGGCTGTACAAAACAATTTGTAGTAAGATGGTTACAGTAAAACTACAATTATTTTGGTGTATTTCAAAGCACAGAAATTCGTTTAGCATTCAACTATTGACATAATCACATAAAACAAACTTCCATAAATATAGACATGTAATATAACAAACAACATTTTTAATTTACCTTACATTTATTGAAAATAGTGCCAGTTTATTGAGGTCTATGCAGCTAAAGCAATTGCCTTAAGACACAGAATAAAAGTCAATTCTTTGTAATAAAATTTAAAAAACATACACTACAGTGCAATCTATATAATTATTATAAAAATGGTCCTAGAAATGTATATGATTACCAATTTAATGCTTAACTTCTGTTGGAATAGCCTTCTTAGACCAATAATGATGATGATAATAAAAATAATAATAATAATAATAATAATAATAATAATAATAATAATAATAATAATAATAATAATAATAATAATAATAATAATAATAATAATAATAATAATAATAATAATAATAATAATAATAAAACACAATAAGGTGAAATCTATTCAATTATTAAAAAATGGTCTTAGAAATGTATATGATTGACAATTTAATGCTAAATTTCTGATGTAATAGCCTTCTAAGACCAATAATGGTGACTCGATCGAAATAAATAAATTTTGCAATAGATTTGGTGGAGGTGCCGGGTCCAGTGAAATTTAAAAAATAACTATTTCTCCCTATTTCCCTTCACCGACAGTGCTGGCTCGAGCGCGCGACTCAGATTCGGGAGGTCCCAGGTTTAAATCCCGTCGAGACCGGCAATCCTGACTGAAGTTTTTTCCGAAGTTTTCCTCAGTCGCTAATGCGAATACAAGAGATTAAACAGACCAATATTTTCTCTCACTAACTCACTCCATCTCTCTCTCTATCACATTCACTGGAGGATATATGAGGCACGCAGAACCCTATGGATGGGTCTTTTTCAAAGTACATTTAAAAAAACAATGTGTAAATTAAGCTCAACGATCTTTGAAATAGAAGTTATCTGCCAGTGCATCCATTTTTTTTAGTTGCTGTTCAACTTTGGATTTGGAAAATGGTTGCCCTGAAAGATCACTTCTATTTCTACCGATCGTTGAACTTAACACATCTATTTTTTTTTTATTAACTTGGACCCATAGAGTTCTGTGTGCCTCATATAGAGGTTATTGTGGTCCTGGTTGCCATGACGGATTGAAAGTCACCAGATGGCATGCATGCTTATAACGGTCACAAGTCACTGCTCGTTGCAATGTGGTGTTTGGTATTGGGGTCGAACCCCCGGAGCATTCATATTGTTGAATTAGTTGTTTTGCGCTATACGTGAACTCAGTTCTCTACACGATAAACATAACCACATATTAAACAATAACTCACGAGAAAAATGGTTTACTCAAGAAGAAACTTGTTAAAGTTATCTGGGGTTTCAGTTTTCCGGTGGTTGATCCAAAAAGTAGGGATATTAATATTGTCGAGTCCCTGCTTCAATGCAAATGGCCTCAGCTTCGACCTCTTAAGTTTAAATTTATTTATTTAAAGTGTAAATTTAAAAATGAAAAAAATGCATAAAATGCTCAGTACTCTTTTACATATCTCGTCGCAATACTCTCTCATGATTCTTTCCTTAATACTCCCCCACAATAAACTCCCCAATACTTTCCTACAATACTTTACAACAATACTCTTCCCAATACTCTCCTACAATACTTTACTACAAACTCTCGCCAATGCTCTCCTACAATAATCTCTACCTAATACTCCCTCACAATACTCTTCCCAATACTCTACCACTTCTCCCCAATATTCACCCCAAAATTGTCCCACAATACTCTCCCCAATACTCTCGCACAATACTCTCCCACAATATTCTCCCCAATACTCTCGCGCAACACTCTCCCCAATAGTCTCGCACAATATTCTCCCCAACACTCTACCACAAAACTTACCCAAAATACTAACTCACAATACTCTTCCACAGTACTCTCTCACAACTCTCCCCTACAATACTCTCCCCAATACTCTAATAATAATAATAATAATAATAATAATTTTATTCACCTTGACTGGTACATTGCACAAGTATAACTCTTAATGGAGAAAGTGAATAGCCTAGCCTATGGTTAAGAATAATACATACATTGTTAACTTATAAAATTATACATAAAAATATACATTTCATAATATCTTCCCTTCTATTTCTATACATAATAGGTACTTATTTTTGTCTTGAATTGCATTATTTTCAATTATATTCATGTTCATACGTACAAGTGTCAGGAATGTGAAGGAAAGTTGAGTGTAAAGCTATGGATGGGGTATTTGTATGTCCGGGCGCACTAAATTAAGTTAAAAGTCAGCTGGATGAAGGTATTCATTGATTGTGTAGAAGCAATGCTCTATTAGAAATGATTTCAATGTGTATTTGAAAGAGTCTAGTGATTGTATGTTTTAATTTCTGGTGGTAGATGATTGTAGATTGTTAGACATTGGTAATGAGGTCCTTTGGAGAAACGCGTTGTATTGTGAGTTGGGACATGAATTTTTGATTGTGATCGTGTATCATGGTCATGAATTGTTGAGTTTAATTTGAAGAGGTGAGGGTTTGATTTGATAAAGACTGCTGCAAGTTGTATTAAAGTCCTTGCTCAGGTCAAGTTTTTTTGGGTAGCGAAAAGATATTTCTACACGAGGTACGCCAAGAGGCTCCTACTATAATTCGAATGGCCCGTTTTTGTAATCTAAAAACTCTTATAGCTTGTGGCGAGTTTCCCCAGAAAATAAGTCCGTACGATATGTGTGAGTGGATGTGAGCATGGTATATGAGAATAAGGACGTTGTGGTTGACTAGGGCTTTTATTCTTCTGAGGAGGAAACAACCACTCTTTATCTTTGAGCAAACAGCGTCTATGTGGTCTGTCCAATCAAGGGTGTCAGTCATATGTAGACCCAGGAACTTGATGGCGTCAGAGCAGGCAATGCTCTTAGATGAGATGCGAATGAGGAGGCTTTCGGTGGATCCAATTACTTGTGAGTGGAAATTTAAATACACCGTTTTTGACGGTTGAATAGAAAGGAGGTTTTTGTTGCAGTATTGTGACATTATGGAAGCTTGTTCGTTGGACATTTGTGATAGTGGTGCTAAAGATTTTCCTTTTTGTGCTGTGAGTATATGGCTGAAATCATCGACGTATTGTGTTAGTGTACCAGCGGTGAAACATTCTGGCATATCGTTGACATAAAGGAGGAAGAAGGGTGGTCCAAGAATGGTTCCTTGTGGGACACCACTTTTCAGGATCAGCGGTTGAGAATGAAAAGGGTGGTTGAGTTTGCGGATTTCGACTATTTGAGACCGGTCAGATAGGTAAGAGGAGATCCAGGAGTGGGCCTGGCCCCTGATTCCCATTGATTCTAATTTGCATAGTAGGATAGAGTGATCGATGGTGTCGAATGCTTTACTAAGATCGTAAAAAATGCCTATGGGAACGTCCCCTTTATCAAGTGCATCGTGGATAGTTGAAAGAAGTGAAAAAAATAGCTGTGGTAGTTGATTTACCTTTTTGGAAACCATGTTGGCTTGGTGATAATATGTTGTGTTTGGATGTAAAAAGAGGTTAAGCGGGCATAAAAGGCTTTTTCAAAGATTTTTGAAAAGGAAGAGAGAAGAGATATTGGGCGAAAGTTGTTTGGGTCGTTTAGAGAGCCCTTTTCTTATAAAGTGGAATAACTTTAGCTTCTTTCAGCTTTGAAGGGAAAATACCAGTTTCAAATGATTTGTTTATTATTAATGATAGGGGAATAGAAATGGATTTGTAACATTTTGATAAAATTGCAGTGGGGACATCGTCTAGTCCGGAAGATTGTTTGTTACCTAACGATCTAATAATTTTTGCAATTTCTGTTGAGGTGGTGTCGAAAAGAAACATTGACTGTGGGATTTGAGGGATTGTTGCTGTGGGGGGCATTGCAGTATTATGATGAATTTGTGGTCTGTTTTTAATGCCCGCTTCTATAAAGTAGTTATTTAAATAGTTTGATATTATGTTCGGATCTGACACTAGGGAGCCTTCTATGTTTAGCGAAAGGTCATCACGTGATTGTGGGGCTGAACATTGTGATTTTACTAGTTGCCACGATGCTCTTGTTTTATTGTCGGCCTTTTCAATTTTTTGTGAATAAAATTGTTTTTTTGTGTTTCTTAGTTTGAAGGAGTGGATTTTCTTGAGGGCTTTATAATCGTCTGAGGAGTTTGAACTGGGGGGGTATAGTTTATGCATCTGATAAAGCTTTCTGAGCTGTTTGCCTTCTTCTCGTAACTCTTTAGTAATCCACGGACTTGGGTCTGGTTTGTTGTGTTTTTGACGAGTTTTAGGAAAAGTATTGTTAAAAAGACCTAGGAATGTATTTAGAAAGGTGTTTAGTGCATCGTTTGCGTCTGAGTATGTATTAAGCCATTCTTCTTCATCGAGTAACTTTAGGAAAAGGTTGATATTTGTTTTATTGAATTTCCTTCTTTCGCTAAATTGTGGGGAGAAATGCTCCTGCAATTTAATTTCTAGAAGAATGGCTGCATGATCTGAGAAGTGTGGATGCAAAAGTTTAGTATTATAAAAGGATTTATTCAGTGAATTGAATATATTATCAAGGAGGGTACTACTATTGCCAAGTGTACGAGTAGGAGTGTTGATGGAAGCAACCATGTTAAAAGATTCGATCATGTCAAGGAGGCGTGTCTGTGCGGTAGATTTTAATAACATGTTAATGTTGAAATCTCCGCAAAGAGCAATTTCTGCTTTTGGAAATTGTTTGGTTGTTTTAACAAGGGTTTCCTGGAGATTGTCAAAAAAGAGATTTACATCTCCATTGGGTGATCTATAGATTGAAAATATCAGAATTTGTGAGTGGTTAGTTTCAAACAACATCCAGTGCATTCAAAGTCAAATTCTGAGCATATTAATTGGAGTTGTGGAAGAGGAACTATGTTAAGATGAGGTTTCGCAAATATAGCTACCCCGCCATGTTTATGGGTTGGTCGACAATAGATGCTTATGTTAGAGATACCTGGTATGCAGAGGCGGTTGATTTCTGATGATTCTAGCCAGTGTTCAGATATACATATTACGTCGGCTGAGTTATTATGGATCAGAGTTTCTAGTTCTTCCATTTTATTGCGCATGGAGCGGATGTTTAGACTTAGGATTGTTATATTAGCCGATAGTTTAGAAAGATTTTTCTTGTTTGGTTGTTTTTTAAGGTTTGATTTGTGGGATTGAGAGGTTATAGAAGAGAAGGGCATGGTTTGTTGGCATATCTATGGAGTGTGTGAAAGTCAGTGTGTTTAGGCTAATGTGGGGGGTTTTGTTATCAGTGTTTTTATTAGTTTCAATTAAGGCTTTATGGGTTGGTGTAGCTAGTCAACTAGGCCTAGATTTGGATTTTTTATTGATATATTTAGATGACTTTAAGTGGGGTGGTGGAGATCTAACATTTATGTGATGCCTGTTTTGTTTCTTCCGATAATGATCAGTAAGAATTTCAACTAACTCTCTGGGGGACCATGGTTTTTGAATTTTAAGTTTTTGACCGAGACCCTCTCTTATCATTATTTCCCGTAATTGTTGATAATTACAATTGGAAAATTGCCTTATACCACTACTTCGGGTTGTCATGTTGTGGAAGTAAGTTGCTTGACTTCTAGGAGCTGGTATAGCATCCTGTCCGAAAGTGAGGGCCGTCTCAGATGACAACAACTGTGCAGGCTCCTCTTCAATCGTACTGGAATGTACAGTGTCTTGATCTCTTGTAGAGGTGAGGGCCGTCTCAGATATCATCTGTGTTGGCTTCTCTTCAATCGTACTGGAATGTACAATGTCTTGGTCACTAGAAGAGGTGAGGGCCGTCTCAGATGATCGCACCTGGGCTGGCGTCCTATGTGACATTTGACTTGGTATAGCTTGAGTATCACTTGTTTTGTTGTTGCAAGGCATAGATTTAGGCTTCTCCTTCAATGTACGTGACAGTACAGTGTTATACTCATTAGAGTTTTTCAAATAAACTTCCTTTGTTGAAGACACATCCGGAATTCTGACTCCTCCTGAACTGTTTACAGTCTCTACAATGAATGTTTTTTCTGGTTCTGTGTTGGTTTGATATCTCATGTCTCACACCTAACCCACTAGTCTCAGACGATTGTCTATGTACTAGCGTCTCATCCGACGTAGATGACAGTACAGCGTCCTGCTCAAAAACGGATGTATGGGATGATCCAGATGATCGCACCTGGGCTGGCGTCCTCTGTGACATTGGACCTGGTATAGCGTCAGCTTGAGTATCACTTGTTTTGTTGTTGCAAGGCATAGATTTAGGGTTCATCTTGTTTAGAATTGTTTGAGGTGCAATTATTGATGCTGGACTTGTGGAAGGCGATCTCATCAATATTTTTGAATCAAGGCTTGTAGGTCTGGGTTGATCCATGAACCGATCTCGTTTAGCATCTGATTTATTTTAACATTACCCGAGTTGTTTGGGTGGAGGCCTCCTTTGGAGATGTCTGTTGGTAAAATCCACTTATTTGTATCAACATACAAAATGTCCAGTGACTTGCACACCCATTAATGTTCGAGTTTACTTCATCTACAGTGGATTTCGGGAGATCTCGGCGATAAATAATGCCTGTATATGTGTTACGAGCTCAATGGGTATGCCTTCTTGCATGTCCAGATCAACTGATAAACGTCATCCATTAGTTGCAGGGAGCTTTACATTTTAATGAATTTGTGCCATTATGAATTATTATTGTGGTCACAGAGTGCCCGTGTCTGGAAGTCTGATCTTCTATTCTTCTCTTCAATTGGCGGGGCTGGATTCCAGGATGAATTTGTAAGCAATAATCCTTTTTGCTTGTAAGTTCTGACATCCGCTGAACATAGAGTCGCTTAGTACAAGTGTTCCAGATGTAGGCTCACGGGGTGTAGTTAGTGCATTCTTTATTGAGTAATTTTGTGAAGATCTGTTAGTAGGCCTATTAGGTTTCTTGTTTGGCTTGTTTTTCATGCTGAATTTTGAAGTTTTAATTGCATTATGAGGAAGCGGGGGAAAGTCATTTCCTAGATTCGAGAGCAGTTCAAATCTGTTTTTTGTCACAACTCCAGTGTCCTGGTTCGGAATACATTAGTACTAGGCAAATGCCTGGAGTTAGGCATGGACTGTTTGAACTTTTGCGACTCTGAACAGATTTTCAAAGGAGGCCAAATTAATAGGCATATGCCTAGGTATATCGTTCAATTGCTTAGTAGCCTGTGTAGTGTAGGCTTGTGGAATCGGCAGGTTTGTGAGATTGGACAGACCTTTAGGCAGAGACGTACTATCACGCCAAGTCTGTTCAGAGGGCCCTGCGTCCATATGCTTAATTGGAGGCTGACTATGATTTATCTTCTCTTCAGAGTATGTAGCTGAGTGTAAGCCTACCTTTTGTTTAAGGTCAGAAATTTGACTGGCCATGTTTGTTGTCAAACTTCTGAGTCGGAAGTTGTTCATCCTTTCAGTGTCCACGTCAAACAGGAGGACCTCAACTAACTTTCTGTTTATAAAACACTCGTTACACTTCATCTTGTTGTAGTATTGTTTCGTAATTTACCCTTTACTAAGCACCAAGCAAATTTAAAAGCTATTCAGCTGTCAAAATGAAAATAAATTTATCAAAACAAAACATTCAATGCCAATGTTTGGGATTTCGTTGCTAAGAATAACAAACAAACCTCCATTTAAAATAAATAAATCATAGAGAATAAAATTTAAAACTTTAGAACTCTATAATTACGTGTATGAGGAATGAAAACTTTTCCTAATAATATCACACGTTCTTGATAAAACACTCTATCAATTTATATCAAATTGATTTATAGAAAACACACATAATGCACAAAAAATGAAATAAAATGAAGAGCACTAGTTGCAGACATGTCAATGTCAAGTCACTGCCTATCCAACAGTTTCCCTCTCATCATCATTGTTATTAATCTCTAGGCATAACACGGCCGACTACACCGATGTTTTGCAGCTCTATTCAGCTAGGCATGTTGTTGACAATAGATTAGAGTCGGTTACAATGCGAGCTTATGCCATGGTTATATTAGTACGAGAAGCAAAGCCCGGTACTAATCCAGCGATCAATCACAGCCGTGATGCACGATGACACTTTACAGCTTCTTTTGCCAGATTTACTACATGGAGTGCATTAAACTGCAGCGCGTGATTTTCTCGACGCGTTTTGAAACAGTAATTGAAACCATTCCGAGGTTTCTAGTTTTAGAAAGAGGAAAAATAATGTTTTTATTGTCGGATTTAGTAATGCAACATTTTATCCATCATCCATTCGCCAGCGTAGTAACACAGAACAAAATAACAAAAGCAGCTACTCGTATCATATAACAAATACAATTTTAAGATAACGAGGAATTTTTCGTACATAGTGGCAGATTATTACTGTATGTGGAATCGTCAAGTATACAATGAAATACATATTAATACGATAACGTGCAATCTATTATTTATTCAAATGGTTCTTAAAAATGTAAAATTATTGACAATATTTACCTTCATTTAAGATAAAAGAACCTCCTTAGACCATTGTCGTTGACATGATCGAAATAAATCATGCATTTGGTGGAGGTGCCGGGCCCACTTTTTTTAAACACGAGGAATATTACATTTTAGACTGTTAAGCTACAAACGATATTGACCATGTAAGATTTGTGATGCAAACCAACGAATACGTTTAAAAACTTATTTAGCTGGCGTAGTGGTTCTTGCGTTTCAAGTGTAAAATCTGGATTGGGAATAGGCGCGGTAGTCATTGTGGTATTCACCCATATTTATATCGCACACACATATAAAGCTATCTCAATAGTACCCTTTTAAAGATGATAAATAAACGCCAATTATCATCACAAACAATCAAATTTGACATATGGATATTTTTTCTATTATCATATCCTGTTTTAATAATGGTCATAACAAATTTGCAGCCAGTCCATACAGAATCTGAGAGCGCAGGTTTGAATCTCACAAGAGACGAGAACTTGTGAACCTTCATTGATCGCCATCTATTGTTCTCGACTCTCGAGTATACAATTACTTATTAATTAAGATATAAGAAACTAAAATTCAACTTTTTAATTCCGGGTTATAAAGATACTAAATCAATAAAATGAAACCAACCTTGTCTCAACTACACAATAGAAAAGTAAGAAAGTTAGGGGAATTATCAAGACAAAAAAGTTTCATCTTCCTCTGAATCCAAGTCTTGTTTTCACTCAGTTGTTCAAAGTTCAAAGTTATTCTGGTCAATCTACATCCAAAGTGCTACCCTAGAAGATAAAACTTCAGCAATTAAAGACATTATTCAAAATAAGCCTAACTTTTGTTCAAACAATGCAATCAAATTTATTCAAAAAGCGTGCACTTAAAATGTAAATGGAAGTAAAAGTCTTCGTGGATGTGTTGATGCGTGTACAGGAATCATGCTATCTCCTTCTGTACATCAGCTTTTTTCAGCCTTTATTCACAAGAGGTCTAATATACACCGTTAGAGGTATATCATGCGTCGCATGACGTTTCCCGACTTGAGTTGGGAGATTGACGGCAATCTGAAACAAAAGATTTCTTGTTAAACTGTAAAGAATTCTCCGTTGCAAAGGATTATAGGAAATAAGAACAAAACTGTGAAGAAATCCCTTCCTTACAAAGTCCGCTGACTCGATGTTTGCCACACACTCTAAGACAGCCAAGCATACGGCAGCCACTGCGACTGCGTCATGTAACTGATGTTCATTGTGAGACTTCAATTTTAAAGCTAACCAAGCCAACATATTCGTAATGCTTTCCGACAGCGAAAAGATGGAGGTAATGATTATTAAAATGGTCTAATAAGGTATTAAGGTGCGTATTTAAACAATTTTAAAATTAAAAGTCTATACCCACTGCGTCATGTAACTGATTTTCATTATGAGACTTCAATTTTAAAGCTAACCAAGCCAACATATTCGTAAAACTTTGCGACAGCAAAAGGATGGAGGTAATGATTCTTAAAATGGTCAAATAAGGTATTAAGGTGCGTATTTAAACAATTTTAAAATTAAAAGTCTATACCCACTGCGTCATGTAACTGATTTTCATTATGAAACTTCAATTTTAAAGCTAAACAAGCCAACATATTCGTAAAGCTTTGCGACAGCGAAAAGATGGAGGTAATGATTCCTCAAATGGTCTAAAAAGGTATTAAGGTAATCAGTAATAACCTGAATGGTATATAAATTCAATAAATTAATAATTAATTCGTGTATGTGTTATTGTTGTTCCAGGAATGCTCGGCTCCAAGCTGTAAGGCCTAGACACCGCCATGCGCGTCAGCTGGGTGGCGACACTAGCGCTACTGGTCGCGTCGTGTTGTCAAGCTAGAACTACAGAGCGCTTCCTCTGGAAAACCGGTGAGTAGATTACATGAGTACGAGATTACGCCTAGCGATACCAATGTTGGCACAACTGAATGGCAGCAGTCACGGACATATCCAATCAGGGCTAATTCGACACCGTCACTACACTGATGAGATTCTGATGTGTGATCCTACACCCTTTTACACCTACCCTATACCCATTCACTATAATTTATGGCTAAAAATAACTTATTTTCGAGGACATATGCTTCTCACACGGTTTTCAAGGGGAGGCCATGGATATTGGACTGCTTTAACTACCCTTTACATTTAGTAAACATATTTTGGAATTACTGTAGTTTAAACCTGGCATATTTGACAGTGAAAGGTGCATGAAGGCGCTGATAGGTATTTGGATATTTTATTTAGGATCGCAATAGTCTAGGCTAAAGATTGTTCGGGCATGTACAGAACCGACCTGATATCGTCATAGGATCTTCATGGGACAGAAAACTACAATCTACAACTTTTTTCTTTATTGTATATCTTTAGTTGGGACAATGTGCATAGCTCCGTAATTGCATGTTATTTTATATTTTATACAATTTCATTATGTTTAAGAAGCATTCTTTTATGTTTGTTTTGTACACTAACATTATATTAGACGTTGTGGATCTTGATCCCGTTGCCAATACAGAACTTATAATAATCATCATCAACAGAATAAAACAAAATCAAATAATATACTAATATATATTTAAATAACAAACTAATATTTAAACTAACTTAACGCGCGAAAACCTACTTTACCCTACTGAACCCAGCAGAAATCAATCCTCCCCAGGTTCACATTCACACTCGTTCAGTAAATCCCCTCGCGTCCATGCCCTGACAGGTTTCCACTAGCTTAGAGCTCCCTTGTGGCCGGTCTACATAACACACATCACAATGACCGGCAGTTCTACCGTGCCCTAACGTGTGAATTTCCTCACACGACCCAATACAGTACGACAATCATTCATTCTTCGAAGCAATCTTCAATTTCAGGATTTACGGCTGTTCCGTCGTATTGTCCGAGTCGCCATGTGTTGGCTAAAGACGGTATATTGGCTTTCCGTACGATTGTGACGTCCTATCCAGGTCAATAAGCTTGGCTTTCTTTGTTGTTCTGCATTTCTGGGACAAACCTTGAGGGGAAGTCTTTGTGTGAATGTATCTTGAATTTCTAGATACTAATTTTGTTATATGAGTGTAGCAAATGAAGTTCAAACTTAAATTTGACTACGCTTAGAAAAAAAGCTTGGTCGATTATTGTTTGTTTTCACGTTGAACCTTCGAAAGCTTTTTAACAATTTCATACAAGTTTGTGTCTAGTCTGTTCTTTCTCCCGAGTATGGCTTTTCCGATCTTGATGAAAACTTCTATTCTTCTTTCTGAAGAACCTTCTATATCTCTGAGCTTAGACGTGTCATATTTTTGGTACAATCAAAGAAATAGTTTTCAATAAAATGGGCCCTCGTGATGTTTTTCGAAAACAGGAATGCTGCTAGATAGGTAAACTAAAACGCTCATCCATCAACGCGACTGTAAAACGCATTTATGAATCGCACTAGTTTATTTATGCAATGTTTATTAGTTAAACACATGTTCGTTTGATGCACACACGCTTTACACGCCACTAAATACTCTATGACCTTACTCTATTTAAAGCAGAACTAACGATTATCCGGATTTATTTTTATTTTGTGCATTGTTTTTATGTTAGCAATTTTCTCTATAAGAGCCCTAATCATTCCGAACATTTTATTTATACTTTTAACAGCCACCTCGGTCGTTATCATCTCCCAAAAAACTGAACTGAAAAGGTTTTGCTGCTTGCTTTTCATCTAAAGCTTCGACTTTTTTCTAGCTTTCGTTTCTGTGTACAAGTTTGACAAGCGCGTAAGGCGAGTGCCAATACAATTTCTGTGAACGACTTAAACCGCTTATTTCTGCGTGTTCTTTTTACCCGTGCCCCACAAAAGCGCGGGGAAATTACACCCTAACTTATCTTGGGGTGTCGTGTAAACAGTTCGTTGCTCTTACTCAGTGCTTAACACAACACATGCACCCGCTTGTGTTCGTGCAGTTTGTACTTTTTTGCTTCTACCTACCTTATTATTTAACTCTCATTATGAGTTAAAGTGAATTAATTTGCATTTAACAAACTTCACTTGCAGTCATTCCGTGTGCACTTTGCACTAATTCATCTCTCACTATTATCTAGAACGAACGCAGCTTGCTGTAATACAGTTATCAACAATGAAACTCGCAGAAATGTCGCTTAAACTAATCCAACTTATACTGATGAAGTTTTAACGAATGCAGATTGCACCACTGTAGCTCGTACTAAAACAGATTGCTTTAACAATGTACTGTTTACATAATTAACTTGGAAAAACCTGTTTAACCGTCTAATTCACTTCACATATTTTGTTATTTACCTCATTTAACTCAAGTTATATTTATTATTTGTTGTTATGAAATAGAAAAAAGCTTAGCCGCGTCACAATATCAGTTTAATATCATGGGTATGGTCAACTCATTTGCAAGTGTATAATGTATTAACTATTATTCACGCAGTATGTTATATGTGTGCTGCATATTTGTGTTCGCAAGCTTATATAAATGTAATAAATAAATAATAACATAAACACAGTGCTAGAAGTGAGTAAGCCTAGCATTTCGTTTTTAACCATCGTGGTTTGTTTTTAGAAATCATGGAAATATTTGGTGGAGGTGCCGGGTCCAATAAAAAATAAAAACAAAAATGTTTCAACCCGGTCATTTGAAATAAGATAGCGATGTGGGGGGGGAGGGGTGGGCACTCCTCATAACAAACATACCTAGAATTATTGCCTGATCTTCATACAACCTACATTATAATATTAGATACATTTTTTGGAAGCAATGCTGATTTGTCCTGGATTACAACATTTTATATTTTGCATAGGGTAATATTCAGTGATATT